>PVJA010006208.1:0-74384 GCA_004027025.1 Myocastor coypus
TTATTTTCTTTGTCGCAACTGAATTAATTTCTGCTCTTATCTTTATAATTTCCTCTCATCTTTAGGCTTTTGATTTGGTTTACTCTTCTGTTTGTAGTTGGCTTAGATGTTGCATTAGAGTATTTATTTGTTCCCCTTCTGTCTTCTTAATATGTGAGGTCAGGGGTATAAATTTCCCTCTAAGAACTGTTTTCATTTTGCCCCATAAGTTCCAGAAAGTTGGTTTGAATGTTCATTAATTTGTAGATATTGTTTAATTTCTTGTTTAATTTCATTTGTAAACCACTGGTTGCTGAGAAGAGTGTTGTTTAATCTTCATGTATTTCTGGGGCTCTTGTGGTTTCTTTTGTCATTTATTTTGAATTTCATTGCACTGTGGTCAGATAGTATGGATGGTATAATTTTTGTTTTCTTGCATGTACTCAAGCATGACCTATGGATTAATATGTGGTCTATTTTAGAAAATGTAACATGTGCTGCTGACAAAATGTGTATTCTGAAGTGTTTGGGTGGAATACTCTGTGTATGTCCAGTAAGTCTAGTCGTTCCAGGTTCTGACTCAGTTCTGCTACTTCTTTGCTAATTTTTTGTCTGATTGACCTATCTTTTTGGGATAAAAGGGTGTTACGATTTCCTGTTAAGACTGTGGTATTGGATATGAGATTTTTCATATCCATTAAGGTTTGCTTTCTATAACGTTGTGTTTTCATGTTGGGTGCATATAATTATGAGGGCTACCTCTTCATCTTGAATTTTTCCCTAACCAGTATGTAGTGACCTTCTTTATTTCATTTGACCAATCTTGGTTTGAAGTTTAGAGTGTCTGCAAACAAGATTGCTACCCCTCTTTTTCACTGATGTGCTAGAGCATGTAATATTGTTTTCCATCCTTTAACTTTTAGCCTGTGAGTTTCTTTATGAGTTAAGTGTGTTTCTTGTATACAGCATATAGTTGGATTTTGTTTCCTTGTCCATTCTGCCAGTCTATTTCTTTTAATTGGAGAATTGAGTCCATTTACATTGATGGTTGTAATTGAAATATGTTGAATTATGTTTGACATGAGTTTTGCTTACTATTGTTTACTCCATTTTCTTCTATGTTTATTTGGTTGGCCTATTTGGTGGGTTCTTTCTGTTCTCATTTGTTGAGTTTGGGTCGTTTTGGTCTCTCTCTAAATTTTTTTTTAGCATACTTTGTAGGGTTGGCTTTCACGACATGAAATTCTTTAGTTGTTACTTGTAATGGAAGTATTTCAGTTCTCCCTCATACTTGAAGGAGAGTTTTGCTAGATATAGCAATGTGTGCTGGAATTTATTTTCATAGAGGACTTGAAGCACTCTGCTTCATGTTTTTCTTGATTTCATGGTTTGTGACGAGAAACCTGCCATTATTCTTTTGGGCTTTCCTTTAAATATGATGTTTCTTTTCTCTAGCAGCTTTCAGTATATTATTTTTCTGCTGTATTGCTGGGATCTTGACTATTATATGTTTGGGTGTGTTTTTAGTCACGTTGATGTTATTTGGAATTCTATATGCTTCAGTTACTGATTATCTGATTGTTTTCTCATATTTGGGAAGTTTTCTGCTATTACTTCTGCCCATATTCTTTTTATATTATTTGTGTCAACTCCTTTCTCATTGATTCCTATTAATCTCACATTGTTCATTTTTGCATCATCTTGCAGATGTTGAGTTATTTTTTCCTGCATCCTGGTTGTTTTTAAGAGATCCTTTCTTTTTTTCCACTAGCTGCAACTGTGTCTTCAAGATCTGAGACTCTACCTTCACTTTTGTTCATACGGTTTTGCCAGCTTGTAATTGAGATTTTATTTTCTTGTATATCTCTTTGTAACTGTTTCATGTGATCTATTTCTTTCCTATATTGCTCAATCAGGGAATCTATCATTTTTCTATTCTCCTCTAATTTTTTTTAATCAATGTCTTCTTTACTAGTACTGAAGTCTGTCATTATAGTTACCCTTTCTGTCTAGTTCAGAGATTCTTTCTGCTCTGTTCTCCTCTCTATCTCTCTGTAGTTTTCCCCTTGCTTTAGATGGTATTAATTTAGAGAAGTCTTTTTTAACTTTAAAGGTTATTTCTGCTCTGGTTTCCTCTATACATTTCTGCAGTTGTTTTTCCACTTCAGGGTCTATTAATTCATGCATTTCTTTTTTTTATTTCACATGTTATCTCTGATCTGAGTTGCTCTCTGTGTTTCTGCACTTGTCTGCCTACCTCAGAGGCTATAGTTTCAGAGATTTTGCCTGCATGATTCTCATTTTCTTGTGTGGTAGCGTCTACTGTATCTGTTACAGGTAGGCTCAGGACCTGAGATTGCATTTTGCTCTTTGTCTGTATCATGCTGTATAACAGTTACGTTTGGTGCCAGACTGTGTGCCCATAGGTTATTTGTTCAGTCTGGGCTGCTGGGTCAGCTGAGCTGATTGTAGGCTGGGGGAGGGAGATCTCACTTACCTGGCGGCCCTGGCTGCTGGATAGGCTATGCTTGCATCAAGCCAGAGCTCTGACTCACGTGGCAGACCTGTGCTGGATAGGCTGTGCTTGTGGTGTGCTGGAGGAGGTCTCACAGGGTGGGCCTGGTGCTGGATAGGTTGCGCTTGTGGCGGTCCAGAGAAGGTTTCACGCATCGGGCCTGATGTTGGATAGCTGTATAACTATCTTAATTATCTTGTTTATACATATATTTTCTCCTTTTCTCTTTCTTACTTCCTTCCTTTTTTCTTTGTCTTATCATGATTTTTCTAGTTTTGAGCAGTTTCTTCCCTATTCACAATATCTATTGTACATTTTTTATCTTATTTCCTCTTTCTGATTCTCACAGTAATGAGACAATATGATGTTTATACAGGTGGCTCTGATTTATTTCACTTATGAGTATGGTCCTGAGTTGCATCCATTTTTTGTATAAAATTCTGGAGATTAACTTTATGGCTGAGTAGCATTCCATTTTAATAAAAAAATCATATTTTACTTTTTAAAGAGAAAAAGGAATAATAAAACAATTAGAAATGATATGGAATTTCACTAAGCTTTTTTTTTTTTTTTTTTTTTTACCCTTTCCTTAGTTGGTGGATATTTGTGTTGTCTCCAGGATTTAGTTATTACAAATTGTTCTTCTAGAAACATGAACACACGTATATTACTGTGGTATGATGTTTTTAATTCTTCTAGGAAGATATTTAGAAGAGGAATAGCTGGGTCAAATTGCGCCCAGTTTTTAAAGCAATATTCCCAGTAATTTCCACCATGGTTGTACCAGTCTACATTCTTATCAATAGTGGAGAAGGCTATCCTTCGCCCTACAGCCCCGCCAGCATTTGTTATCAGTTGGCCCATTTTTTCTGGAGTGAGATGGAATGTGAGTATTGTTTAAACTTGCACCTCTTAGATGACCAATGATGATGAACATTTTTTCAAGTATTTATTTTTCATTTGTGTTTCTTTATCTGAGAATTATATGTCTATTTCAGATGCTTATTTTTGGATTCAGTCTTTGAATTTGAGAGTTTGATTTTTTCCAGTTTTTTATGTGTTCTAGATATAAGTCCTTTGAAGGACAACTGGCTATAATTTTTTCACACTCTGTGGGTTGTCTTTTCAATTTGGTGATTTTTTTTTTTTTTTTTTTTTGCTGTGCAAAACTTTTTAATAAAGTGAAACAGCGTTTGTTGATTTTCTGCAGTATTTCCTATGCATTCTGGATTTTGTGTATGGAGTTTCTGCCTACACCTACATCTTCAAGATTTCTATGTATTTTCTCTTCCAGTAGTAGATTTAATACTTCTGTTTTAATATTTAGATCTTTGATCCATATTGACTTTAGTTTAGTACACAGTGATAGACATGGGTCTAGTTTTAATTTTCACCATGTGGAAAACCAACATAAATTTTTGTTTTCAAAGAGAATACAAGATAGTGTTAAAACAGAAAAAATACAAGTGATCTAGAATTTCACTTAACAAAGTAATATGAATTTCACTGTTACTTGTTATAACGCACAGTGTTGCCTTCCAACTAGTTATTCATATTACCATATGATGCATGCAAATTAGAAGAAAGAAAAACAAAGAAATATATAAGAAATTAAGGAGAAATATATAAGAAATAATTGAAAAAAAGAGACAAAACAAATTAAGCATTATCTGCTCTTTTCCACAGACCAGCAGAAATCATCAATACAATTATCCAAACTGTCATGCTTGCACACATAG
This sequence comes from Myocastor coypus, assembly GCA_004027025.1. Lineage (NCBI taxonomy): Eukaryota > Metazoa > Chordata > Mammalia > Rodentia > Myocastoridae > Myocastor > Myocastor coypus. The sequence goes on from PVJA010006208.1 coordinate 4,234, forward strand.
ATATATCTCTTTCCCCCACTTCCTCTTCTGTCCTCCTCTTCAATGTAGTAACTGAAGGGTTCAGTAGATACTGGGAAAAAGGAATGAACTTACTGAAACTTTTCCAGCACCATTTAAAGAGACTTTCTTCCTGTGAATGTGTTTGACTCCTTTGTCAAACATAAGATTGTTTAATGTGATTGTAGTTGTGTCTAAATCTTATATTCTGTCCCACTGATCATCATGTCTGTTTCTTTTCCAATAGCATGCTAATTTTATCACAGTGCTTTTGTAGTATAAATTCAGATCAGGGATTATGATGCCTCCAGGCTTGCCCATATTGCCCACTCTTGGTTTTTTATATTCTAGGTCTTTTCTAGTTTCAAATGAATTTTAAGAATACTTTCTCTAGATTTGTGTGATATGGTAATGGTATTTTGGTTGTTATTGTGTTAAATCTGAATAACAATTTTGGCAGTAGGGGCATTTTCACTATGGTTGTTCATATCCATGAGCAAGGGCTATCTATATCTATTTTCTTTTCTTCTTTTTTTTGTTTTGCTGTTACACACTTTTTAAATTAACTTTACTGAGAAAGAAATTCCTACCTATTTCACCTTTGGCTGCTATTGTGAAGGCATATTGTCCCTAATTTTTCTCTCAGTAAGTTTGTGGCTTGTGTACAGAAATATGATTGATTTTTGAGTGTTGAGTTAATATTCAAGGTATACTCCTGAATTTGGTTATTAAATCTTGGAATCCTTTTTTTTTGAGTTCTTAATTTTATTTTGAAGAGTGAAAACAAAAGCAAAAGCAAACAGTAGAAACATCCTGTTTTGTTCGAGTCTTTTGGAGGAGCTTTTGGGGTTCTCTTTGTATAGAGTGTCATGTCCTCTGTAAACAATAATTTCACTTCTTTTCCTAGTCTTATTCTTTTTATTTCATTTTCTTATCTAATTGCTCTGGCTAATGTTTCCAGAACTATGTTGAATAAAAGAGGTGATTGTGGATATCCTTGTCTTGTTCCTGACTTTATGATAAAAATTTTCAGTTTTTGACCATTTAGTATGATGTTGTTATGGTTTATGTCTAGTTCTCCCCTCAAAAGCCTCATGCAGTCATGGAACTTCTATAGACTGAGACTTGACTCATGAGTCACTGGGATTATGTGATTCAGTACTGATCTAGAGTTTGAGACTTGATCCATGATCCCTGGGATTATGTGTTTTAAGTACTTCTGGGATTATGGGTGTAGCCTAAGGCGGATAGACTGAGGTGGAGAGCCTGAATGTAATATAAAGAGAGACAGAGAGACAGTCTTAAGCTGTTGCTCTCTGCTCCCCTGTTTGGTCGGTTGCCTCTGTCATGATTGTTGCTGTTCCGCCACCATGAACTGGATGCTCTCTGCCCTGTTCCACTCAGCCTTGGGCCAGCCGGATATGGACTGAAACCTCCAGTAACTGTGAGCTAATAAACCTTTTCTTCTTTCATTTTGGGTGTCAGGTATTTGTTCCAGCAAGGAGGGAAAAGTAACTAAGACAGATGTTAGCTATTGCTTTGTCATAGATGGCTTTTATCAAAAGATACATTTTCTTTCTGATTGTTTGCAGGTTTTTTTTTTTTTTTTTAATATGAATTGGTGTTGGATTTTGTCAAAAACTTTTTGCTTGTTATGAGATGGTCAAGTAACTTTTGTTTCTGGGTCTACTAATATGATGCATCATATTTTTTGATTTGCATATGTTAAGCTATTCTTGAATTCCTGGTATGAGTCCAACTTGGTCTTGATATATAACCTTGATTATTTGCTCCATCCTGCTTGCCAATATCTTATTGAAGATTCTTGCATCTATGTTCATTAGGGGGGGTTGGCCTATAATTTTTGTTTTTGGTTGGGTTCACCTCTTGTTTTGGAATCGGTAATATTTGCCTCCAAATTGGTTTTGGAAGCATTTCTTTCCTTCCAATTTCCTTTAAGGGTTGTAGCATTAGTGGCATTAATTTTCTCTAAATTCCCTTGTAGAATTCAGCCATGAATCCATCAGGGCCTAGGCTTTTCTTTTGGTAAATTTTTAGTTACATTCTCATAGTCTTTTTTTTTTTTTTTTGGTGGTATTGGGGATTGAACTCAGGACTTTGCGCTTGCTAGTTAAGTGCTTATTCTACTGAGTTATCTCCTCAGCTCCCCACATTTTCAATTTCATTAATTTATATTGGGTTATTTAGAATTATCTATCTTCTTGAGTTAGTTTTGGCTATTTCATTATGTCTGGAAATCTGTTCATTTCTTTTGTGTTTTGACTCATGAGTCATATTTTTAGAATATAGGTTCTAATTGTAGGTATTGATGATCTTTTGAAATTCTGCAGGATCTGTTATTGCTTGAATTTGTGTTTTGTTTTTCCACTTTTCGATCAGCTTGGATAATAGTTGGTTAATTTTATTAATTCTTTCAAATAGTCAACTGTTTGATTTATTGATCTTTGTTTTATTTTCTTAGTCTCAATTGTATTATGTTTTATTCTTATCTTTATAATTTTCTCCCTCATATGAGCTTTGGGTTTGACTTGTTCTTTTTTTTCTAGAAGTTTGAGGCTCAGCACTAGTTTGTTTTCCTGTTCTGTGACAGTTTATTGCTGTAAATTTTCCTCTTAGAACTGGTTTCATTGTGTCCCTTACATTTTAGTATGTTCTATTGGCATTGTCATTTCACTGTATATACTGCATAATTTTATGTTTAATGTTCTCTGTGACCCATTGTTTTTTTTAGAAGTGTGTTCACTTTTGTGTTTGTGTAATTTTTGTGATTTCTTTTGTTACTGAGTTTCAGTTTCATTGTGTCATGGTCAGATAGTGTGTAAGGAATTATTTCTGTTTCTCTACACTTATGTAAACATGTTTTCTGGGCTAGCATGTGCTTTATTTTTGAGATGGAATATGTGCAGCTAAGAAGAATGTGTATTCTGATATTTTGGTATGGTGGACACTACACAGACATATACCAAGTCCATTGGTTCGGAGGCTTAGTTTAATAATTGATAGTTCTTCATTGATTATTTTTGTTTAGCTGATCTATCTGTCAGAGTGGAGTCTTAAGGTTGCCACTACAATTGTGTTAGGGCTTATTTGATTATTCATGTCTATTAATATTTGTTTCAGGTAGTCAGGTGCACTGGTGTTTGGTTCATATATATTTATCATTGTTATTTCTTCTTGGATACTTCCCTTAATAAGTATGGAATGAACCTTTTTGTCTCTTTTAATTGGATTTGGTTTAAAATTTACATTATCTGAAAATAGATCCTCCTGTTTTTTTCTGGGCTCCTGTGGCATGAAAAATTGTTTTCCAGTCTTTAACTTTTAGTCTATGAATTTGTTTTTCTGTTAAATATGTTTCTTGTGTGTAGTGTAATGTTGGATCCTGTTTCTTGATCCATTCTGCCAGTCTGTTTCTTTTGATTTGTGAGTTGAGAACTTTATAGTGATAGTTATAATGTATTGGCATCTTTTTCATGTTATTTTCCTGTTGTTGATCCTTTGTCTCTCTGTTCTGTTTATTTGTTTGCCTTGCTTGGTGGTTTCTATCAGTGTCCATGTATTTGTGGTCCTTGTTATCTTCTTCTAATATATGCTTCAGAGCACTATGTAGAGATGATTGGGTAGTGATAAATTTCTTCAGTTGTTCTTTGTCATGGAAATATTTTATTTTTCTGTTGAATTTGAAAGACAGTTTTGTGGGTTGGAGATTGCTTGCTTTTAGAGATTGAAATGGCTCACTCAGGCTCTCTTTGATTTGAAGGTTTGTGTTCAGAAATCTGCTGTGATTCCGATGGGTGATTTATTTCTTGTTTCAAGGTGTTCTTAATATTTTGTTCTAGTGTTTAGTTTCTTGAATCTTGATCATTATGTGCCTTGGTGTGGATTTATTTTGCTGATGGCTATTTGCAGTTTTATTTGCTTATTTATTTGTGTGTCATTTTTAAAATCCATGTCTGGGAAGTTTTCTGCTATTATTCTGTGAATAAATTTTTAATGGCTTTTGTGCTGTATCCAACTTTCTCAGTGACTCTAATCAATCTTATGTTATATTTCTTTGCTTCATCTTGTAACTTGGATTGTTTTTTGGTTGCTAATTATATTCCTGTCTTTTAGGTCTGATAGTCTGTCCTCAACTTTGTTCAGTCTGTTGTGTACCCTTTCAATGTCCCAGATTTCTGTTTCACTGATTCCATTTCTTGCCTATTTTTAGTATTCGTGGTTTCCATTGTTTTCCTAAGCTCCTCTTCTAAAAATCTGTGTCTGCTTTATTTTTTTCCATTTTGATTGTCATTTATTTTATTTTTGTACCTTAGATAATAAGTCCTCGTCTAATTTTTTTTTTTAACTTCTGCTGTTGTCATTTCAGAGAGTTCCAGTGATTCATGTCTGATTTCCTCTATCTCTTTGTGCTCTGGACTGGCTTGGGGGTTGGTTGAGCATGTCACGTTGTATTTTGCTTCTTCATTTTATTGTTGTATATTTTATATTATATTTTATTTTCTGTTGATGCTTGTAAATTTCTTATGATAGAGAGCATTATTCCTAGTCCCAAGGCTTTTCTAGGTGATATCTGTTCCTCATGGATGTCTTCTAGATATAGGTTGCTCTTGGTTTTTCTGTTTGTCCCAAGAACCTACCTTCCCAATACATTAAGAATGTAGAATTGCTTTTTATTTTACTCAAGGCTCATTCCCTCATTACTGGACTATAATAATGGTTATAATTCTCTGCAACCTGAACTTAGTAGAGTGATTTTACTGTACTGTGGGGGGGGGGTTAAGAAGGGTAAGTAGTAAGATGGAAAGGTGGATGAGGTTAAATGTAGTGGAGGAAAATTTGGTGGGCATAGAATGATTATCCAAGTTGAGTAATTATAGAATGTAAGAAGCAGGGATTGGAAGAGAAAGCCTAGGAATGTTGAACCAGAAAGGGAAATAACAATGTTTACCTATATGAAAGTCTCATAAAATTAAGGGAGATAGCTGATGAAAGAGAGGAAGAGGATGAATCAAATAATGCAAAGGGAAAGTTTAGAGATTTAAGCCATGAATGAGAGAGAAAATAAGGTAGAAAAGAATAGGAAAACACAATAAAAGAGGTAAAAAGAAGAAGAAAAGAGAAACAGGAAACAAAAGTAACCACACACTTCGAACAAAACAACAAACATACAGAAAGAAAATCAAAACAGGGTACAACAGAATGGAGAGAAAAGAAAAGGAAAAGGAAAACACAAGCCAAAAACAACAGCAACAAGATCACAAACAAAACACCCTAACCAAGGGGACTACTAAGAGGGAAATACATCAAACAGAAAAATAAACGTAGTGATATTGCTCTAGTGTTTACTGTTCTGTGATAGGTTCAAGTCTGATCCCAGAATGTGTACTCTAGCCAGGATTCCAGATGGATTTGCTCTGGACTTAAGGCTGACCTTTGTTTCTGTATTTGGGGGATGGGATTCATTTACTATGGCTGGAGTGCCTGTCAACCATTTTAAAAAGAAGAAAAGAAAAAAAAAAAGAATAAAGAAGAAGGAAAAGAAAAAGAAAATAAGGCAGCCCTGCCAACCTACTTCTGTTTATGGCTTTATCCCTAAGCACAAAGCTGGTTCATATAACTTACTACTTGATGGCTAGTATTGTTTCTGCTTCTTCTGACCTTTCTATGTCACTAGTTCTGCCTACCTGTCATGTGTTGCTGGCTTTTCCACTGGTTTCTGGTCCCCCAGTGCCATCAATGGGGGGAGCAGGAGTCCATCTCTGACTCACTTTTCACCAGTTGCGGCAGTTCTGGATCAATGGTGCTAATGGGAGCCTGTCTCATGTCCCCTTCCTGCTAGTTGCCCTATGTACATATTTTTTATATTAAAATTTTAATAAAGTTAGTTTTTATTTTTTAAAATGTATTTAGTGCAGAGTCTATAGGGTCTCACTACACAGATTAAGTTCATAGTAATTCTCCTGTTTTCAGCCTCCCAAGAACTAGGATTACAGGGACATGTCACTGCACCCAGGTTCAATAAAGTTAGGTTCTTAAATAGAGAAAAGAAATACAAATACCAATAATGTAATTGTTGTCACTAAACATTATTGTAATTTCTCTGTATACCCTTTTTCTCATTTTTGTGTCCACAAATTTTTGTTATTATTATTAGTTATTTTAATCAGGGAAAAGGTAATAATATGATACAGAATTTCAAAACAAGATGATAGGAAATTAACAATGGTTATTATATAGCATTTGTTATCATCAAAGTAGTTGCTCAGGTGACCAAATACAGGCATGCAGAGTTGATCAAAATATAAGCACTAAATGTTCCTTTCAATGAACTAATAGTCATTGGTAATATTATTATCTTAACTAACCTGTGTATATATACATATCTTTTTTCCTCTTCATTTCTCTTTTCTCACATCTCAAGTCTTTCCTTTTGAGCAGTTTGGTTTCCTTTACTATACTTATTGTACTTTTTGGATGCTATTTACTCTTTCAGTTTTTTATATTGTGAGATAACACATGCCAGTCTGATTTATTTCACTTATAAATATGGTCTCTAGTTACATCCATGTACTTAGAAAAATCTTCTTTTTTGTGTGCAGGGTCTCAATATGCAGCTCTTGATACATAGTGATCCCTGTTTCCTGCCTCTCAAGTGCTGGGATTACAGAGGTGCACCACCATGCCCAGAATCTATTTCTGGCTTAGCAGGCCCAAGAGTGGGGCTGGCATGGCAGGTGGGGCCAGGAATCAAACCCTGGTCTCTGTGCTTCCCTAAGCAAATGCTTAGTCCACTGAGCTAGACCACCAGCCCTTTTATAAAAATCTTGAGTTTATTTTTCTTTATAGCTGAGTATTGCTCCATTGTATAAAAATAACATAATTTTTTTATCCATTCCTTGGTTGATGGATATTTAGGTTGCTTCTGAGGTTTATCTGTGACAAGTTGCACTGCTGTAAACATGGATGTGCATATTTTGCTGTTGTATGATGTTTTCATTTTTTTTCTGGAAAAACATGCAGAAAGGGATTATCTGAATAGAATGGAACCTCTAATCCTAGTTTTTTTTAAAGAACCTTCACACTGATTTCCACAGTGGTTGTACTAGCCTTTACTCCCACCAGTAGTGGAGAAGGGTTCCTTTTCCCCACAGCCCTGTCAGGGCTATTTATGGTTGATTTTTTTTTCATGACAGCTCTTCTTTCTTGAATGAGATGGAAACTCAAGGTTAATTCATATTTCTTGAGGGATTTTTATTAGTTTTTTAAACACAGTGTTATCCTTATGATAAATGAATTTCTATCTTTTTTACTGAACATCATTATTTAATTAGTAATTAATTTTGTTATTGACTATTGTTGCCTACTAATAATTATGCAGAGATCCTTTACTTACGTAGCTATTCCTAGCTATTCCTCTGTTGAGAGACATTGCTATAGTCTGAATGGTTATGTTCCTCCCAGACTCATCTGTTAAAATTCTAACCCTCAAAGTAATGCTATTAGGAAGAAGGGTGATTGGGAAAGTGATTAGGTTATGAAGGCAGAGAATTTATGAATGGACTATAAAGGCCCAAGGGAGCTCTTTTACTTTCTCAAACACATGAGTCCATAGATAGAAGCTGCTATTTATACACCAGAAAGCGTGCCTGTGGGCTTGGGGTGTAACTTTATGGTAAGGCTCTTGTCAGAGATGGGCTAGATGATAGATAGATAGATAGATAGATAGATAGATAGATAGATAGACAGACAGAGACTCAGGAGACCCTGAATCTGCTGGATCTTAGATATCCTGGATTTTAGAAATCCCAGGATTTATTTATTTATTTATTTAGTCTTTTGGAGACAGGGTCTCACTATGCAGTTGAGGCTGGCCTTGAGCTCACTTTTGTAGCCCAGGCTGGTCTCGAACTTGCATCGATCCTCCTGCCTCAGCCTCCCGAGTGCTGGGATTACAGGCGTGAGCCACCACGCCCGGCTAAATCCCAGGATTTAGATTGGTGAAAAATAGATTCCTGTTGTCTATAAGCTCCCTATTTTATGGTATTTTGTTATACTAGCCGAGATGGACTAAAACCATCTATCAAGTTGTTTTTAGGTTATTATTATTATAAGGAACACCCAGTGGATGTCTTGTGCACACCAACTGGTGATGCCTAGACTGCTTCTTTTAAATAATATATTTTCAGAACTAAAAATGAGATATTATGTGGATCATAGATGCTTTCCCAATGGCTTAGAGTGTTCTGTTGGAAGGGAGAGGAGTGAAAAAAGAAATTAAAATGTGTAACATACATATACCAACCCCCACAAAGAATATAAACATTATATGTTAAAAACAAAAAGTTGCAACGTCTGCTTTAAGAAATGTATTTTTAGACTAAAAGTCACTGTGGCATAGAACTTTGTGGCCAAATGTATCATAACCTTGACTGTGACTTTTTCAGTGTAGGAAAAATTCCTACTGAGGAACAACTTTGGCCCTGCTTTCAAGTGTTTGAATGACCAGTACAAAGCAAAGGTGGGGTTCTTTCCTGACCAGGTGGTTCTTTTTGGAATCTAAGCCTTTCTTAATACAACTGTTTGTCAATGTTCTGTACATAGTTCTGCCCAAATAAATAATAGCATCCAGTCTCCAGCTATTTGACAAAGAATATGACAACAAATTCTGCTGCTCATCTCTTGTTGAAAGTCTTATGTAGAACTTAACCTCCACAGAATATTGCTTGAAGGTAGGATTTATATTCCTTTAGGTCTTCTCTATTTTATCTTCAGATCCAGTTGGATCCCCAGATCTTAGGCCATCTTATTCTAGGATCTATAAAATGTCTTTTTTCACTGTGCTTTTTATTTTGTTCCCAACCTTGTGGGCCATGGCAGGACAAGTGTGTGTTCTAAACTCTCCGGCTCTGTTCAGCACCGTCTCACACATGACCCTTTCTGAGGCTTATTTCAGGTCAAAGTTCCAGAGGCAGCTTCACCTTTCTTGAGATGTCCTTTTGCTTTTATTGTTTACTCTTATAAACAAACAAAAACAAAAACAAACTAATCAGTTTTCTTCCTAAAGCTCAATTATCGCCCTCAGTCATGGTATAAAATCTTATCCGTGTGCATTATCCAACAGGCAGTTCCTACACAGGATTTGGTGACCACACCATTTATTGTTTTACTCTTTTCATTTTCAGTACATCTATGGAAAATTTTACTCTCAGGAAGTCTAGGGGAAAAGGCTATTTTAATTTCAATGCAGATTTATGTTTTGTATTTGGTCTGTTATTGTTTTTGTTTGACTTGCCTGTGTGGGGCTTGGGATCTCAAAAGGCCTTAATTTGGTTAACTGTATCCTCATTCATTTGGATTCACCTCAACTCTGGCTTCATACAGTGTTTACTTTGCCACACATTGCTTATTTATGTTGCTTGATATGTTGAATCATAAGTATGTTTGTAAGCCATCTTCACTAATTTTGGGAATGAGATGGGATATAAACATAAATAAAATGTAATTTATTGAGTAAAAAATGAGAATACCTTGAGGCTCTTGACACACACTGCCCAATGAACTTGCTTTTTCCTAGTTACCTCCCATGACTGTCACCTGTTTTTTCTTAGGCAAATGAGTCTAATGTGTCTAAAAAAGTGTCTTAACAGTGAAATAAGAGATTGATACTTACTTTATTGGAAGACTCAATGAATCCAAGATCAGTTCTTTTTTAATCTAACTCACTCTCCTCTGTTGAAGTTGAGTTCCCTGAAACTTAGTGTATAGGGAGTTTTGTCAGGATATCGTGGGCATCCACGCAAGTGGAAGGGAAGGGAAGGAAGCAGTATTGTGGATGGTAAACATGGGCTGTGATGAAGTTTCAGTGAAGTCCTCAGGCTGATTCCATAGGGAGCTGTGCAATGCTAACCCCAATTGAGTCAGAAGACCCCAGGTGTGCCAAGCAGTGGAGCAAGCTGTCCAGAGAAGCATGCAAGACCTTGGGCAGGGCAGTTCCTTCAGGTGGTCTGCCAGGAGCACTCTAAGGGGTTGGGGAGTGTTATGCTCTATAGCTGGGTGTCCTCCAAGGCCTCATGTGCTTTCTGGTAGGGCTTTTGGGTAGTTGTTAGACTACAGAAGTATGATATTTATTTGTGGATTAGTCCAGTGATGAGTTCATAGCTAAATGTGATTTGGGAGAGGAGGCTTGGTTGGAGGAGGTGGGTCACTGCAGTTATGGCCTGGAAGGGCCCATGGCCCTGCCCCATCCCTTGATCACTCTTTCTTTTTGCCACTGCCAGGCTATTAGTCATTCCTCTTCTTCCATGCTGTGCTGCCTTGGCGGTAGCTGACTATGGGTGAAACCTCCACAAATTGTCAGCCTAAATAAACCTTTCCTTCTTTAATTTGGAGTTGGTACTGTGTCTCAGTGTTTGGCAAGAAACTAAGGCAGGAGAATGCTTTAGTCCTGACAGGGTGATCTGGAAGTCATCATAGCGACAACCACTCTGACAGCAGAAGCACATTCTCCAATTGAAGCATTCCTAGGCCCAAATTTACAAGAGAGCTTATGCCCTGTTTGTGAATATTTTCTGTTTGGTTGGCAGTTAGCATCATCACCACCTGTAATTTAGGAAATCCACAGTGTGGTTAGCCTTCTAATTTCATAATTACCTTTCCAGAGTAATAACTCTATCCAGGTGTTTTGTAGCAGAAAACAGCAAGGGAAATTAATATCAATTAGAAGGGGAAAATACAAATTGAAGTGCAGTTGTGGAAAGAATAAAAAAGCCCGATAGACATTTCTTTGAGATTATTTCATTTAGGTAATTAAATCCTTGCAATGTGAGCAAACCGTTGGCAGCAGTGCCATTTAAAGACTGATAGTAAAAAACCACACATGATGCTGGAATTTGAATCTGTTTTGGTCAACCAATACATGCCAGGAAATAAAAGAGATGGAAAGAGATGAGGAGGTAAGGCAAGAGCTCAGGGAAGTAATAAAGATACTTTTCTTGGAATAAGAATATGAACATTGTAAAGGTGATTTTAAGTTTGGTTCCAGCATTTTGAATTCTTGAGTGAACTGAAGGTAAGTTAGGACCTGCGGATTTGCACTAAAGGAGAAAATAGAGGGTTTTATCTTCTCCTTTCATTGATTGAGAAAATAATGGATCTTGGATTTTCTGGCTGTGTCGCATAGGACATGAAATTAGTATGGGATATGAAATATAATAAAAAAACTACAGTGAATATTTAAATTAAAAATATATCAGAGTAAAACATACAATACCTTTAGTCCCCCTTAAGGTACTCATCCTTTGCTTAGAGTACACTCATTCCATGGTTGTTATCATTTTCTGAAGCAGTTCTAGCAACTCTCTTTTGTGTGTTTAGTATTGTGTCTTGATAGCTTGATTCGAAACATTTATGTTTCATCATCATTTTGACTTTATGGAAGAGCCAGAAGTTACTTGCTGCAAGGCTGGATGAGTAAGGTGGGTGGGAAGCATTGTAATGTTTCATGACCCTGCCTTTCATTGGTTTGAATTTAGCAACAGCATTCAACATGCTTTTATAAAGATATTCATGAAAGAGGACTTCCAGAACTGCTTCAGAAAGCAGCAAAAATGACAGAATAAGCATGTTTGAAGTGAGGGAGGATATTTCAAGGCGGATTTTGGCAATATCTTCTGCTGTAATAAATTTAAAAATTTAAACATTCACCATATATTTTGGATACCCCTTGTATAAGAAGCTGGCAGACATTTTGACAAATTCATATAGCAAATGGAACCAGGAGAGACTTTCAGTGGCTTTTCAGCTATGTCCCATGTTACTGAGCAGCAGCTGGTCTTCAGGCTCCTGGAAAGGGCAGCGGAGTGTGACTAGCATCATGAACGCTTTGACCGCTGCTTACTATTCCAAATAAGTTAACCCACACATAGACTGAATGCTCAGGAAAACCCAGCTCCAATGGGCAGCACCTATCAGAGACATTCTTCTCAAGAGTTAAATTTCAAATAGGCTGCAACAGTTATACAGCTACCTTTTCTTGAGAGAATTTTGCTAACTCTGGTTCTGATCTAAGATAGGAAATAGAAAACGGTTTGTCAGACTTATCCTCCTGGATCTCCTCCAAATGTTCCATTATAACATTAGTTCACCAGCAATAAAGGTGCAGCTGACACAGGGAAAGTGGCATCAGGGCATAAGAAACTTGCCTTCTCTAACTGTCCACTGGTAACAGTGACAGCTGGAGAGTGGTCTACTCTGGAAACAAACAGGTTTAAGTCATGCCAGTCATGAGCTCCATTAGCTCAGGGTTTTTTAGGTTGTCTTGAGCTTTTTCATTTTTTGAAAGGGTAGGGTGTCCAATTTTGCACTTGTATCAACTTCTACAGTTTTGATGCTTGTTATTTTTATTTTATCAGTTTAAGACTCACATTTTTGGAGCTTTTGACATTCTTATACCTCCATCTGTATAACTAGGGTCCTGGAGTCTTGGTCATATAACCTCCAACTTGAGGACAATTAGCCCATTTTCATCTCCTTATCCTTTCAGAAACAAAATGCATTGTAGAACTCATTTAACATGGCTTATGTTAAATTCTATTGTGCTCTTGTTTTAATGGCAGCCATGTCTCATAGAGCCAGGGCCTAGTGTGAGTATCCTTTACTATATTAAAGATGCTGTGCTGTACGAAGGAAGGTCGTACACCTCTGGGCTGCATTTCAGATGAGATTGGGTGCATTCAGAGTCATGTGGCTGTATGTTGTGTTGAACTGCAGTACCTGTGATATTTGTGTTCTTTCCTGCCTTCATATTCATAGGAAGGGGAGTAAGGTTGAAGTCTAGAAATAGCCACCACTGCCAACCACCACTTCTTCTGAATTTGGAGACTCTTACACAGTTAGTCCAAGTGTGTGTCAGCTGTAGGTGAGCTGAATGATTTTACCCTAAAATATGGATTAGGACTTTCTTCTATGCTTTGTCCTGGTGCTTTTATCTTAGTTCAAATGTGCTGCTTGTATTGAAGTATTTTTGAATGTCTGCTTGTCTCTGTAGTCTGTGCATGTGTTGAACTTGCTGTACATCTGGGGTTTCAGGCTCATATGATATTCAATAGTCTTAAAGCTCTGTAGCTGCTAGTTATGAATTTTTCAGAGAGAGGCTTTTGAATAAAGTGATTTTTTTGCTCAGCTGGGAAATTTCTAGCCCTTTCCTAGTCCCATCTTGACACATGCACTTTGGATATTTCTCTTTATTTCTTGGTTATATTGTAAAGTTATTGCATAAAGACTACATGACATTTCTCCTAACAAACCTTTATGTTGCCAGTTGCTTTACAGTTCTATAGATTTTCATCTCAGTGAATATCTCAGAAAGGGCAGGACACAGAGGCTTGTGACTGGTAAATTTCTGAGTTTACCTAACTAACTGCAGATGGGCATCCTGTACTCAGAGAGGTTAAGATCCCAGTTGCAGGTCACATAGTGACTGACGTGGCGGCCTCTCTTGGCATCATTTGTGTTCTTTCTCATCAGTGCTAGACAGAACTTATCAGAGTTCTATTTTACTGGTTCCTTTTTATCATTTTCTCCATTCCTTACATTATCTTGAGCTGTTCCTTTCCCATGAACAATGAAACTCATTAATTGAAACTTTTCCTTCTTTTTTAATAATTGCATTGAAGAATATAAAGGGCCTGCCAGATAGCTCAGCAGATTAAAGCACCTGCTTAGGCAGACACAGGGACCAGGGTTCCATCCCTTGTGTGCAGTGCCAGCCCTACCTCTGGAGCACACTGAGATGGTGATTGAGACTGGGAGTGGTAGTGTGTACCTGCCATCCCAGTGCTTGGGAAGCTCAAAACAGGAGGATCACTATGAGTCTGATCTACAATATAATGAGACCCTGTACACCCTGTAGACTGTACTCTAAATTCATAAATAAAAAAATAAAATATTTTTATATGCTATTTTAACTAGCTTTGGTAACTTTTGATATATTAGTCATCATTCAAAAATAGATTTTATTGTATACATTGTGACTATTCTTTGACCCACAGTGTACTTAAAAGTATGTTTTAAAATTCTGGAGTGTAGGTAAATTGGGGTTATCTTTCTGTTATTAATTTCTAATTTAATTACATTGTGGTCAGATACCATGGCTTTATGTATTTCTGTTTGTGGGATTTATAGCAAATTACCTTGCACCCTTTTATGTGATCTATTTTTGTAACTGCTTCATGCTGCTTGGATAGGGCATGCAGTTTCTAATTGTTGGCAATGACATTTTATAGAGACATTAGATCAAGCATTTTAACTGTGTTCTATATCTTCACTAATTTTTATTTGTTTAATTAGATACTGAGATATGCATATTAAAATTTCCATTATGATTATGGATTTGCTAATTTTTCTTTGCAATTCTGTGAAATGTGCCACATGTATTCTGAAGCGGTGCTATTAGAAAAATAATGCAGAGTTTATATAGCAGAGCCAGATTTTCTCAGTTTTTTTTTTAAAAGTTATTTTATTTTCAGAACTTTTGTTTGTTTATTTATTTTTATGGCCCGCTCAGCCTGCCCTGAGGGCAGGGCTGGAGCAGCATGTGGTACTGGGGATCGAACCGCGGTCCCTGAAGCCGCCCAAGCCTTCCCAAGCAGGCACTTTAGACCACTGAGCCATCCCTCCGGGCCCCAGATTTGCTGAGTTTGAATTGTGACTGCTCTTCCCCATGACTGGGCTCTAGACCTTTGGATTATCTGTGATTATCTTACTGTCTGTGATTCAGTGTTCTCATCTATAAAATGGACTATGCCCTGAGAAGATTAAATACTATACATAGGAAAAGCACTTGGATTAGTGTCTGGGATATAAGTGCCCCGTAACTGTGCTATTATTTATAAATTGCCTGTTGAATTCCTTTATAATGAGAATCTATCTTTCAATGATAGATATATGTTTTGAGGTATTAAGGGTTAAGCCCAGGGCCTTTGGACTGAGGAACATTCCAGCTGATTTTTATTTTGAGGTAAGGTCTTGCTAAGTTGCCCAGGCTAGGCTCAAACTTGTGATCCTTTCACTTCAGCCTCTTAGAGTGCTGGGATTGTAGGCCATGCCTGGCTGACGTGATTTATTTTTCATATCTATATAGATACTGATGTAGTTGGTGGCTTTGTGTCCTTTCAAAATGTTTGTGTTGAAATTTCGTACTTAACACATTGGTAGTAAGAGTGGGGTCTTTAGAATATTGTTAGTGCATTATAAAAAAGGACTTTAGAAGGCCCTTTTACACTTCCATCATGTAGACACAGAAGTTACCATCTCTGAGGGATAGGCCCTCACCAGACACTGAATCTGTTAGTGCCTTACTTTGGACTTAATAATTACCAATAGCAGAACAGTAAGTTTCTTTTTCTTTTCTCTCTCTCTCTCTCTCTCTCTCTCTCTCTCTCTCTCTCTCTCTCTATATATATATATATATATATATATATATATATATATATATATATATATATATATATGGGCTGGCTCATCCTACCCTGGAGGTGGGGCTGGCAACATGTGGTGCTGGAGATTGAACCTTGGTCCTTGCAGTTGCCTAAGCTTTCCTAAGCAGGTGCTTTAGACCACTGAGCCATCTCACTGGCCCCAGAACAGTAAGTTTCTTGCGCTTATCTCTTTCCTCATCTGAAATATTTTGCTATAGCAATGTAAACAGATAGACTTTGACAGTGCCCTCCATATTTGTAATTTTTAGTCTTCCTTTAATGATATCCCCTATACCAACTAGCTCCCTCTTGCCTTTTTAGTTGAATATGTGCAGCATATTGTTTTCTAATTTACATATGTCTTTATGATTCAGATAACTTTATAGCTACACTTTTTTTTCTTTTTTTTGTCTTTTTGAGACAGGGTCTCGCTATGCAGTTCAGGCTGGTCCTGAGCTCACTTTTGTAGCCCAGGCTGGTCTCGAACTCGCACCAATTCTCCTGCCTCAGCCTCCCGAGTGCTAGGATTACAGGCGTGCCCCGCCACGCCCGGCTTATAGCTACACTTATAAAAATCCAGTCTGAGCCGGGTGTGGCACGCCTATAATCCCAGCACTCAGGAGGCTGAGGCAGGAGGATCGGTGCGAGTTCGAGACCAGCCTGGGCTATGAAAGAGAGCTCAAGGCCAGCCTCAACTGCATAGCCAGACCCTGTCTCAAAAAGACAAAAAAGGGGCCCGGCGGGATGGCTCAGTGGTCTAAAGCGCCTGCTTGGGAAAGCTTGGGCGGCTTCAGGGACCGCAGTTCAATCCCTGGCACCACATGCTGTGCCAGCCCTGCCCTTGGGGTGGGCTGAGCCGGCCATAAAAATGAGTGAATAAACAAACAAAGGTTCTGAAACAAGAAAAAAAAAAAAAAAAAAAAATCCAGTCTGAAAATTTCTGTGTTTTAAAAGTGAATGTATTAAATCAAATTAATTTATATTATAAAGTTTAAATTTTATTTTATATCTATTTAACATTTTATTTTATATTTTCTATTTATCATCATTTTCTGTCCTATTTTCCTTTAGACTAATAAATTTTTCTTTAAGATTTTTTTTTTTTTTTTTTTTTTTTTTTTTTTTTTTTTTGTTTTCTTTTTGTATTTAGTACAGGGTCTCACTATGTAGATCAGACTTACCGTGATTCTCTTGTTTTCAGTCACCCAAGCTCTTGGACTATAGTCCTGAACAGGGCCAGCACTGCACAATGGGGGTTAAACCCTGGCCACTGCACTTTGCCTCAGAAGGTGCTTTAATCTGAGCTATCTGGCCAGCCTCTAAGTTTCATTTTTTTCTACCTTCAACTATTTTTATAATGTACTTATTCTATTCCTATTATTTTACACCTTATATTTTAATTGTTAGGATATGTAGTTGATGAAAACTGTAAGAGCAACAGCAGTAACCTTATTCTGAAAATTCAAGAATTTTAGAATGTTTTTGCTCTATGTTTCCTTTCTTCATATCCGTGTTTCTTTTGCATGGTACTTTAGTTCTGCTAAGTCCTTCAAATAAATTGTTGTTGTTATTATTTATTATACTTTCTTATCGAATGCTGGTGCCACTACCATATATTTATCATTTTCCTTGCATATGCTTGCCCTTTGCATTCCAGTACTACTTTTAGGGTCCAGTTTTGTTTCTCATGCATTATTTCTTTTCATGGATGTTTCTGGTACAACATGTATATCTTAGCTAGGTCAGTTGTTTGAAAGGGGCTACTGCCTTGTGCTCCTTGAACTGGGCATTTGCTGGGATGGTTGTTTACTTTTATTTAGTCCTTTAAAGATATGAAATACTGTATTCTGTATTTTATTATCACCAATAAAAAGTCTGCTGTTCCTTTAATTGTTCTTACTTAGCACTGCTCTTTTCTCAGTTCCCTTTCATGGTGTTTCCTTTTGACTTTTTTGTTTATTATTATTATAGCCAGCTCAGCCTGCCCTGGGGGTGGGACTGGCACAGCATGTGGTGCTGGGGTTGGAACTGCAGTCCCTGCGGTTGCCTAAGCTTGCCTAAGCAGGCACTTTAATCGCTGAGCTAGCTCGCTGGCCCTCCTTTTGACTTTGATGTTCTGTGGTTCCATTATATGTCTCTAGATGTAAGATTTTATTTTAATTGAATAATAATTTATTTCTGGTGACAGGGGTGAGACTGCAATGCACTATCTGTGTGCATGACGTAAGATTTTAAAAGTACATAACTTTCAGAATTCATTATGCATCTTTCATTATTTCTAGAAGATTTTTTTTATCTCTTTGCTTCTTTCTTCAATTTTATACCTTTTACCATTTCATCAACTTCCTCATCACACTTTTCAAATTAAATAACATTTAAGTTGTGTTTAATTTTATTATTATCTGCTAGAATGAAATTCTAATTTTAATGACTAACCAAAATTATTAATTTGCTGAGTGTGGTGGTGCATACCTATAATCTTAGAACCTTGGGAAGCTGAGACAGGAAAATCACAAATTGGAACCCAGCCTGGGCAACTTAACTACTTAGCAAGACTCTGTCTCCAAATAAAAAGTTGAAAAAGAATTGTGGATGTAGTTCATTGGGAAGGCCCTGGGTGTACTGCTGAGTACTGAAAAAATTAATTTCTACAAATTCATTTCTAATTCCTTTTTCCTAGTTCTCCATTCTTTTACAATTTTATGTCTTCTTCCTCTTAATCATTTAAAAATAATTATCAAAAGAATAAAGATAATTACTTAAAAGAGTCTCTTAAGGTTGTTCTTTTTCCTGAATTCTGTTGCATCATATTAAATACATTGTGCCACTCTGAGTGTGTAGAGATTAAATTTTTTTCTTTTCTTTTTCCTGTGAATCTGTCGGATGCTGGCTTGTGATAAAGGTATAATAGACTAGGCTTTAATTGGATTTATCTAGGTGTCTTGAAGATTTTTTTTTTCTTACTTAGTGTCTTCAATATTTTTTTCTACATTTGGAAGTTTCTGTCCCATTCTAGTTATTATATATTTGGACTCTACATGCTTGTGTAATGTAAGGTTTTGTTTTTGTTTCCTTGGGGAGGCTTTTTCTCCTTACTCAAAGTTCTACATGGAGACAAGATTTCTTATTGTTTTCCTGAGTTAGTTATGTAGTATTTCTCCACCAATTTCCTTTTTTTTCTATGGATCTGGTTTTAGGTCATACCCCTGGGTTTGTCTCAAGTCTTCCATGGGCTATCTTATGGTTTAGAATGTTCTCCAAAGGCCTCAGGTGTTTAGAAGTGAGGCTTTCTTGAAGGTGAGTGGATCATGGAGGGGTGGTACTACTGATGACTGCTGTCAGCTGATGGGCCTGCTGGGGGTGGGTTTCTGGGATGTGGCTTGGAAGAGAATCTCTATTTTCCTGCGTTGTCCAATTGCTCTCTGCTTCCTCAAAACCACATTGTAAGCACTTTTCCTTCATGGCAACTCTGCCACCATTCAAAATCTTTCATGGAGCCTATAAAGTATGCATTAAAACTTCAGAAACTATGAGCCAAAATAAATCTCTTCTCCTTTAAATTGGAGGAGGCCTTGAATATTGTGTCTCAGCCACAGGAAAATAAAACAGACTGAAAACTGTATTTTCCATTCCTCTGAATGCAGCCGAACTCAAGATCCTCATGTCTTCAGTTTAAGTTTGATATAACTCTAGAGTGTCATGGAATTAACACATGGTTTTATCCTGATCTTTTGGTTTTGGCATCAAAGAAGTTCTTTTTGTTTCTTTTAATATAAAATCTGTATTTATTTATTTTTGCTGGCCTTAAACCAGGAGCAATTTTCTTTTTCTATCTCCCAAGTGGCAGGATTACACATGTGTTTATTTAAATCTGTATGCATTTCTCATATTGTTTGTGTAACTAAATGAAGCTAAGTGTATCTGTATGTGGTGGGTGATGCACTGTGTCAACCTAAAGAGTCAGAAGCCTAGCTGGATCAGCTCAGTGACTCGTCGCCCTAGGACATGGAGGCCCCACTCTAGGGTGGGGAGGGCCTGCCCTAGAGTGACTCAGCACTTAAAGAGTATATACAGGAGTAGAGGAAGCATTCTGCAGGACTTCCTTGGAGGAGCTTGAGCATCCTGGCTGTGCCACTTGGGAGGAGCTCAGATCTTTACAGCAGATGCTACCACTTCCTTGGAGGCGCTTTCTTCTTCGCAGTTATCAGGGAGGGAAACGAGAGGTTTGGTAGAAGCTGCAGGTGCTGCCCTTCCCTTTGTTCTTTGCTGTTTTCTGCTGGCATGAACTGCTGCTTTCTGCTATGTGCTACTCTGCCTGGAAGCCAGCCAAATGTAGACTAAAACCTCCATAAACTTTGAGCTAAATAAACCTTTCCTTCCTTAATTTTAAGTGTAAGGTGTTTTGGCCCAGCAACAAGTGAAAAGTAATTGAGACACCATAGAATGAAATTTTTATGGCTATGAAAACCTGTGATTCTAGACAGTATTCAGCTCAGTGGTAGAATGTTTGTCTAGCATATATTAGGGTATTCTTGAGTTCAGTTGTCTTCATCAAAAAATAAGATTAAACAAAGCAAACAATGAAAATCCCCTGTGATTCTGAAAGATATTTAATTATATAGGCAATCCTTAGAAAATTATATCAATATAAAGTAGGAAGCCAAACAGCAGGTCTTTTATACCATAAAATATAGCATATAGAATACATATGTGCTCTATGCACTAGGCAGCTTAGCTCACTCACCCTTGAGGGATACAGGGTAGAAGGATAAGAAGGGTGCATCCTGGTAGTGGCCTGAGAAGTTGAATTTTCTAACTTACAGACATGGATAGCAGCTGATAAAGATCTTCTAGGAGTCCTTTAATAATGACCTGATAGTCATTTAACAGGAGCACATTTACTTTTTGAATTCTAGGATATTCTTTCTCTGTTTACAAATGAATGCTTTTTTACATTTATCTAGCAATTTTTTGTTTCATAACATTACTTCTAAATTATCATAAATCACAGGGATACATTTTTTTCTCTGCCATAGTTAAATTATCAGTAGTGGTGGATTAATGCTATAAGGAAGCGGGTAAACTTTTGAAGAAACCAGCAGAAAGTTGCCACCAGCATGTGGGCAGCATCTCCTTGATGGGAGTGGTTCTCTGCAGGGAGGCCTATGCAAATGGACAGAGCAAGTGCCAGGCCCAGACAGGGCACATAGCAAAGGCTTCTGGGAAGGACATGCTGATCAGAGGCTGCTGGCCTGCCACTGTGGCCCACAGGGACCCTCAGGATGCGCTGGTCTGAAACTTAAGTTAGGCCTCATAAAACTGGTGGTCCTTTTCTGGTCACAAAGCTTCTTGTATGCATGGTTTTGATGCGTTCTCTTCTTACCAACACATGCTACAAAGAGACTTGTAACTTTATTCTAGGCAACAGGAAGCATAGTGCACACTATTAGTTAATGGATGAGAATTATTTTGAAATTGTCTTTTTATATTTCTTTTACTGAAGTTGTGTTATAGGCAAAATCTTGGTGGCTGTGCAGAATTAAGAAATGAATACACCCACGTTTGGCACACATTAGGTTGTTTTACAATCTGTTTAATCTTTTTGCATATTCCAAGGGAGGTTCACTATAGGAGTATATGAGTATATTTGATTTGCAGAGAAGTTATAAAAAAACCCCTAGCTCTACAGTTGGAAAGACCACGAACGTTAGGAATAAAAATAGTTTAAAAACACCAATATATTAAAACTTATGAGGAAAAATGTTGATTCCATATTAATTTTCTTACAAAGTTTATAGAGCTCTTAAGAACAAATTAACATTGTTCTTCAAGTTATATTAAAGAGGGAAGAACCTATGATTTGTATATTACATAAATTTTCAAATATATAGTGAATAAAGTCCCACATTTTATTATTTGGTGACAACTTACTCATAACAGACATGTAATCTATGACCTAATAATCAGTTAAAGTGAGAATTTAAAAATTATCCTTGGAAATTGTTAAGAGAGTTTGGAATCATTTAGTGGCAAGAGGAAATTAGGGAATTATTAAAAATTTTGCTGACAAATTCTTTTTTCCCTTTATTCTTTTATTTATTTATCTACTTAATTTATTTCCTTTAATTTCAGTTTCCTAATCATATCTCTTCTCCATAAGTGAATATTTTATTTTATTTCTTTTAATTGATACAATGCATATTCTTGTCCTTGTAGTAGTTATACAGAGCACAGGGTATAGACGTGATAATTTTTCTAGTCAATGTTGGTACAAAAATTTTCTTCTTATTGAACTAAGAGAAAGTACTTGTATACATAGTCCAGTATTCATAATCGCAATGGATTATTGGCAGAACGGTCAATGTTGGAAGCTGTTGGTTTAAGCCTTTTACAGCTTAGCATACTAATCTAGCTTTATGTTTTATGCCTTGTGGTTAAACTTTTCTGCTGGGTGGTTAAGGGCAAGTTAAAGCAAGACCTGCATAAGAAAACATGTAACTTTTGTATCTCCCAAGGTCAGTCAAATCCCCTGAAGATTTACTTTGAAACGAGGTACAGTGCTTTGTAGAACTTTTGTCAGTGTCAGCCGTCTGGATGAGTCATGGCAATTGCTTGACCCGTTTGCCATAAGAGAACATTTTACAGGTTTACATTATTTATTTGCATCCATCATTGAGCACTCTTTTTTGTGCAGTTATTTTATATCCCTGAGTTAAATTTATGTAAATGATATTTGAGAATAAATTACATTTTTTCCTTTTACCCTTTAAGCTCAGTTTTTAAATGTTCTATCTAGGTTGCCAAGTTATATCCTGTCTATTGCTGTTAATGCCTTGTTTTGCTCAGTGAAATTCTTTGCTTATTTTACTCTACTTTTGCCATGAGTGACACTCAAAATTGTCTTCAATTCCTTACCACTGCAAGGAATTCTGAACTTGTGAATCTTTTTTTTTTTTTTAACAACAAAATAAAAAAAATCAACGCATAATATGTGGACATGGGGACCTGGGAGATAGCTCAGTAGAATAAGTGCTTGCCTGGCAAGTGCAGGGTCCTGAGTTTAATCCCTGGTACTGCAAAAAAGAAAAGCGGGCATTTATGTAGCACAGTATGATTTGATAGATATAAATGTGTAGTGATCAAATCAGGCAATGAGCATATTCATTTCCTCATTTACTATTCCTGCGGTGAGAAACTTTAATTTCCTTATTTAGTTAGATTGAGATATACCACAAATTGTTATTGACTATAGTTATCCTTCTCTTCTGTAGAATACTAGAACAGATTCTTTCTACTTAAGTATACTTTGGTAGCTGCTATCTAAAATCTGTATCCCTCTGCCTCCTTCGTCTTTAGGAACCACTATTCACTTCCTCTGTGAGATCTTTTTTTTTTTTTAACTTTGACAAATTAGTGAGGACAATTGATATTTTTTTTGGTGTGATAGTTTATTTCACTTCTCCAGTTCTACACATGATACTACAAATGATGGGATTTCATTATTTTTATGGTTAATATTTTGTTTACATAAACACAGTAGATAGCATTAACTTTGTCCATGAATCTTTTGATACACACTTTGGTTGATTCCATATCTTGGTTTTTATAAGTTGTGCTGCAAAAATCACGTGAATATCTTTCACAAAGCAGCAAAACATGTCCATTGGAAGAAAGATAGCCTCTTTTTAATAGATGATTCTGGAACTACCGGCTTTCTTCATGTAGAAGACTTAAAATAGATTCATGCCTGTCACTATGAACAAAGCTACAGTCAAAACAGATAAAAGATTTAAATATTGAAACAAACACTAAATCTTCTGGAAGAGGAAGTAGGTAGAACCCTCAAGGATATAGAGGTAGGTAAAGAGTTCATGAACAAAAGTAAAACTACATAGGAAATAACTTCAAAGAATCAATAATTGGGATCTCATATTTTTGAAAAGTTCCTGAATGTCAAAAGAAATCACCAACAGAGTAAAAAGAAAACTCATGAATTGGGAAACAACTGTAGCAGACTGGCCTTCAGTCAAGGACTTCTGTCTAGAAGATATAAAGAATTTAAAAAATCAGGCCTCCAAACTTCAAAGACCCAATACAAAAACGAGTAACTGAGATGAATGTACATATCACAAATGAAGAGACACAGTGGCAAATAAATACATGGAAAAGTGTCTAACATCATTGGTCAGTCAAGATATGCAAATTAAAATAATCTAAGACACAATGTTATGAGAGAAAGGATGACTATCATAAGAAGTCAACCAATAACAAATGCTGGAGAGACTGTGAGGAAGAAGGAACCCTTCTCTACTGTTGGTGGCAGTGCAGACTGGTAACTGCTATGGAAATCAATATGGAGATTCCTCAAAAACCTAGGATTGGTGGTCCCGTTCAAGCCAGCTACTCCCCTTCTGAGTATTTTCTAAAGGAACTGAACTCATCATACCACAGTGATATATGTATGTATATGTTTATAGCACCATGTGTCATAGTTAAATCTTTGAAACAACCCAAATGCCCATCAGCTGAAGAATGGATGAAAAAAGATATGGTATTTTTACACAATGGAATATTATTCAGCTATAAAAAGATAAATTTGAGGCTTTTGTAGATAAATGGATGTAACTAGAATCTGTATTGGTAAGCAAGATAAATCAGGTCCACATGTGCAAATATATCTTGCTAGTGTGGAAATCTGAAAAAGTAATTAAAATTTAAAAGGTATAATAGATATTGTGAAAAAGGAAAGAATTTGTTCAATAGGGAGGAAAATCTGGGGTGAGGAAAAGAAAAAGTAAAAAAAAGGAGAAAAGATGTATTTAGGTATACTCAGAATATTTTGGATAATTGTAATGTCAATTTCTGCTGGCCCTTTGAAAGTAATAGTTAATGCTTAAATATTTTTTCTTCTTTTTACTCTTTTTCCTTTATTGAATTTCTTATAACTTCTTTGTTATTATTTTTAAAATTCATTTAAAAAATTTATTACTTTCAATAAGAAATAACAATGAGACAGTTTCAAAACATGTTAGTAGGACAGCCACAATAATTAATACAATTGCATATTGTAGTCTTTATTAGTTGTTCAGAGTACAAGATGCAGACATGATAACTTTTCTTTTTTTTTTTTTTGAATTTATTTATTTTATTTATTTTTTTCTTGTTTCAGAACCTTTATTTGTTTATTTACTCATTTTTATGGCCGGCTCAGCCCACCCCGAGGGCAGGGCTGGCGCAGCATGTGGTGCCGGGGAATCAAACCATGGTCCCTGAAGCTGCCCAAGCTATCCCAAGCAGGCGCTTTAGACCACTGAGCCATCCCGCCGGGCCCCATGATAACTTTTCTAAACACTAATGGTACAAATATTTCTCACTGAACTGAGAGAAAATAGTTGTATACATAGTCCAATATTCCATCATAATAGTGGGCTATCAGTAGAACTGGCAATGTCAGAAACTGTTGACTTGAGCCTTTTACAGCTCAGCATATTAATCTGACTTTACTTTTTATGCCTCCTGGTTAAACTTTTCTACTGGATGGTTAAGGGCAAGTTAAAGCAAGACCTATATAACAAAACATGCAACTTTTGTATCTGGCAAGGTCAGTCAAATCCCCTTAGGATTTACCTTGAAACCATGTAGGGCGTTTTGTAGAACTTTTGTCAGTGTCAGCTGTCTGGATGAGTCACAGCCATTGCTTGACCAGTTTGCTCTCTGTAAAAGCCTGAGGAATGTTTCCTTTCTAGGTGACTCTCCTTGGGCACACTATACATTGTTAATCCCTTTTCTCTGTGGCCCCATAATCTCCTTGAACAGAAAATTTGCGACACCACTGAGTTTTAGGATGTTACAGCACAGGTTCTCTTATGTCCTGAGTCCTCACTGCCCTTGAAGGGCTAGGGCCAAAATATTGTCTATCTTTGTAGCCCTCCTTTTTCTCTAATTTTTTAGAGAAAAGTCTGCAAACTTAAGTTGTTAACCCTCCAGAGGAGAAGCTTAGTGATATTGTTACTCTATAACATAAGTACTTGAGCTTATATCAATGATTGAGGGAAAATACTGGTTCCATGTTAAATCTAAGGTATTTGATATTCAGAAAGACAGTGATATTAAGCTCAAGTACCTATTTTTTTCTTTAAATGAATTTTGAACAATTATATTGCATAATCTGAAGAACTAATTTGAAGATAGCATCATGTGAAATAGCAACCATTGTTGAATTTTTATTACTTTGTTTAGACAAATTTTGCATCATTTCTAATTCTGTTTTTTTCTATTACTATTTTTTATTCTTTTCAAAAATCATGGAGGTATTAGTATCTCTTTGATGTAGTGCTTTTGTTTTAATCTGTATTCTTTATAATTGAGCTTTAGTATTACTTGAATGGCAGTGTTTTGAGTCTTTCTTTCTTTCTCTCTCTCTCTCTCTCTCTCTCTTTCTTTCTTTTTTTCTTTTTTGGCAAGGGTCTACAGGGTTTACAGGTTCTCACTATGTAGATCGGACTCATAGTGATCTTGTTTTCAGCATCCCAAAGAGCTGGGATTACAGGTGTTTGTACCACCATGCCCAGTATCCATCACCATCTCAGCACACCCCAGAGGCAGGGCCAGGAGGGCACACAGGGGATCAAACCTGTCCACTGTGTCTGCCTAAGCATGTGCTTTAAACTGCTGAGCTATTTGTCTGGCCCTATACTTTTTCATATTTTTGTCCATTCTTCTACTAGTATTGGCATTTTTTTGGAAATTTTCTTGATACACATACATATTATTCTTTAGGTGCTATGAATTTCTTCTCTCAATATGTTTGTCATTATTATTCATACTCTTCTTTATTGACCAGAAAGTACTAATTTTTAAGTAATAAGATTTAAAGCCAGGCGTGGTGGCACACGCCTGTAATCCCAGCACTTGGGAGGCTGAGGTAGGAGGATCGATGTGAGTTTGCGACTAGCCTGGGCTACAAAAGTGAGCTCAAAGCCAGCCTGAACTGCACACTGCATAGTGAGACCCCATCTCAAAAAGACAAAAAAAAAAAGGACTTAAAAATAATTTTTATTTAGCAGTTTGTATATTGATGTTTTACATAAAACCCTAATATATGAAAGATATTTCATTATATTTTTACTTATAAAATTATGGCTTTGTCTTACACATTGGCTACTTTCTATATAGAATCCATCTTTGCTTATGGTATTGAGTCCCAGATATAGTTTTTTAATATAGTAAGTTAATTTTTTCAAAGCCGCTTCCTAAACAGTATATTCCTTCCCTTCTGCTTTGTGATACTACATTTGTTAAATGTAGTGCATCCTTGAGATATCGTATTCTATTTTTATTTGTTTGCTTTTGTTGTAGTTTGTTAAGTACAATTTTGGTAGGTACCCAATCTTCTTTTGGAGTACTGATTTAAATTTTGTAGACCTTTGTTCTTTCAAAAAAATGCTCATTATAAGGGCCTAAAAGAGCATATAGAGGTCTGATTATAATTGCAAAGAAAATTTGTAGAGTATCTGCTGAAGAAATGGCATCTTATTCAAGACTGCGCTAGGGCATTCCATTTCTGCAGTTCTTTTTCTTTGACCTTTATTAAAATTTAAAAATTTCTTCCATAGCTACATATTAAATTCTCTAGACAATTATGTTTTCTATTGCTATTGTGAAGGTTATCTTACTTTCTATCATATTTTCTAGTTAGATACTGAGTTAGAAGATAATAATTTTTGTGGTTTTTCTTTTTCCCATCTTACGGGTAATGCATATGTGTCTATTCATAGATCTTCTCTTCCCAATTTAGTTAGAGATTTATTTTTTATTCAGGTAGTTGCTAAACACTATCAAATTCTTTTCCTGTATCAACTGGAACAATTGGATATTATCCTTTCCCTTTCAGTCTATGAGGTCAGTGACATTTCTGATTTTCTAATGTTGAGCCATTCTTTTTACATGTGTAGTAGATGCTGTTTGAATTTGCTATAGTATTTTGATGCATTCTTAGAACTTTAGAGCAACAATCATGTTTTTCTGGAAAAATTTTCTCATTCATTTCTTCCTGTTCCTCAAGCTCTATCCTTTTTCTATTCACTTTGTTATGCCATTGCTGGAGAATTTATAGTGCTCTATTTACTACTTTTCCTCCTGTCACCACACCATTAGATAAGGAAACACCTCAAGGATAGCACAATATCTAAATTTGAGAGTAACTTTTAAAAGGTATAATTTACATATATCAAGTTATTGCTATCAGTTCCTAATACAAAACTTCTTAATAAATTTATAGTTCATGCTGGCATCAACACAGACTTATGTCAAACCTTTTGTCTGAAAATATTTCCTTGACCCAAGTTTCAGGCAGTTTCTCCTCCCAAATTCAACCACAGGCAACTATTATTTGATATGTTGGTCCCTATGAATTTATCTTTTCTGAACTTCTAATATAAATGGAGACATTTTATTTCACATATATTAAATATATATTAAGCCTCTTTTTGGGGGTTTTGTGGGTGGAACCCAGGGATGCTTTGCTACTGAGTTACATTCTTAGTCTCCATTTTTGTAATTCAAGTAACTTTTATTAGTATCTATGAATTTGAAAAAATATTGGGTTTTAATGAATACTAATATTTTATTTTGTGACGTTGTGTTGCTAAATTGCCCAGGCTGGCCTCAAACTTGTTTTTTTTTTTTTGTCTTTTTAAGACAGGGTCTCACTATGCAGTTGAGGCTGGTCCTGAGCTCACTTTTGTAGCCCAGGCTGGTCTTGAACTCGCATCAATCCTCCTGCCTCAGCCTCCTGAGTGCTGGGATTACAGGCGTGAGCCACCACGCCCGGCTTGGTCTCAAACTTGTAATCCTGCTTCCTTAGTCTGCTGAACATCTGGAATTATGTCCATGTGCCACCATACCAAATATGTTAAGCTTCTTTAACATAGTACAATTTGATATTTATCCATGTTATATAAACAATCAGTAATTTGATCTATTTTATTTCTGAATATCCCACTCTATGCATTCATCATAATTTTCTTATTCATTTATTTCTATACTATTTTGGATAATTCTGTTGTGAACAGTTGTGTAGAAGTCTTTAGGTGGATATTTGTTTTATTTCTCTTGGACAGATTCCTGGGAATGAAACTACTGAGTAGTTTAATATTTTAAGAAGCTATCAAATTGAGTTTTTCATTCTTAAAAGTGCATTTTATTTTTTAATTTTAAAATTTTAACTGGAACATAGAAATAAAAATTGTAAATACTTATGGGGTATTGTGATAGTTTAATATGTAAGTACATTTTATGTTATTCACATTAAAAACATACCTATACAAACACTTATCTTTTTTTTTTGCAGTTGAAACACTGAAATAGATTGAGGTTGATTTTAAATATGAGGTTCATATTGCATATGTACAGATATTGATTTAAATATTTTTTGCATTTAACTCAGATTTTTGTTGGTTTTTTGGGGGTTCCATGTTAAGTCTAAGGTGTTTGATATTCAGAAAGACAGTGATGTTAAGCTCAAGTGCCTATGACACAGAGTAATAGTATCACTAAACTTCTTTTCTGGAGGGTTAACAACTTAAGTTTTCAGATCAAAAAATTAGAGAAAAAGAAGGGCTCCAAAAATAGACAATATTTTGGCCCTAGCCCTGCTAGGTCAGTGAGGGCCCAGGACATAAGAGAAACTATACTGTAACATCCTATAACTCAGTGCTGTTCCAAATTTTCTGTTCAAGGAGATTATGGAGCCATAGAGGAAGGGGATCGACGATGTATAGTGTGCTTGAGGAGAGTTACCTAGAGAGAAAACATTCTCTCAGGCTTTCACAGAAAACAAACTGGTCAAGCAATGGCCGTGACTCAGGCAGGTGGCTGACAGTGACAAAAGTTCTCCAAATTACTGTACATCGTTTCGAGGTAAATCCTGAGGAGATTTGACTAACCTTGTCAGATACAAAAGTTACATGTTTTGTTATGTAGGTCTTGCTTTAATCATCCTTAACCATCCAGCAGAAAAGTTTAAACAGGAGGCCTAAAAAGTAAAACCGGATTAATATGCTGAGCTGTAAAAGGCTCAAGTCAACAGCTTCTGACATTGCCAGTTCTACCGATAACCCACTACTATTACGGAATATTGGACTATACATACAATTACTTTCTCTCAGTTCAATGAGAAGAAATGTTTGTACTAAGTGTTTGGAAAAGTTATCATGTCTGCTTCTCGTAATCTGAACAACTAATGAAGACAGCAATATGCAATTGTATTAATTATTGTGGCTGTCCTAACGTGTTTTGAAACGGTCTCATTGTTATTTATTTCTTATTAAAGTTAATAAAATTTTTAAAAAGCTGAGTTTAAATACCTGTACTATTTTACTTTTAAACCAATAACATCATAGGATTCCAATTTCTCCATGTTCTCACTCATTAGTTGGAGTTGTCTTTTTAATTGTACAAGTTCTAGTGGGTGTATAATGGTATTTAGCTGTGTTTCAATGAAAATTGAAACATTATTCCCAAGTGAGTAAAATTGTTGATAATATTTTTATGTGATTGGTAATCATTTGCATACCTTCTGTAGTGAATTATATTCAATTTTTTTCCATTGTAAAATTAAGTTGTCTTCTTATTCAGTTTTAAGAGTCATGTATATACAGACATATGCTTTGTAAAGACTTTTTGTCAAGGATGTGGCTTGTTTATGCATTCACTTAAGGGTGTCTTCCAAAGTAGAAAATTTTTAGTTTTAATGAAGTAGAATGTATCATTTTTCTTTTGATAGTGTGTTTGGTGTCATAGCTAAAAACTCTACATTGCTGAAGGTTATGCAATTTTACTCTTTCTACATGAAGTTTTAGAAATTTTTATATATGGCCTGGGGCAAGCATTTTAAGTTTTGTTTTACCCCCTTTTCCTCTTGTCAGAATATATTCAATTGTCTCAGTATAATTTTGATCTCCAAATGATATAAAGAAAATAGAGCTCTCCACCTGCTAGATGTCAGATATACTGAGTTTGTGTTTCCTAAAATGGAAGAATGAATTACAAAGAGCAACTGTAGTTATGAGTTGGAAAACTTTATTGGGAGAGATAGCTCCTGAGATGAGAGGCCCTGAGTGGGTTGCATATAAGCCCACTTCCCAAAAGAAGTTTTACAGAGAAAATCATGAGGAAGGTACAATATCGCACAGTGGATAAACCATGGGGCAAAATTATTTTCAATCAGTAAGATTCCAAGTTTTGCTTAGATAATGTAGATCCAATGGGGAAGCAAGTCACTTAGCAAGTGTACAGGGATCAACCTCCTATTTGAGAAGAGATGAGTCAGGAGGTTCTCATTACCAACCTGGGTGATGAATGCCAATCTAGAATTTCCATCATAGTATACTGCTTATCTTCAGCAGGGCATTTAGACTTGATCACTCCATCTTATCTTGAGATCTGACTTTCAACGAATGTGCTCCCAGCCACAGTTGTAATGTATTCTTACCATCAGCACTGACTCCTTTGAGGGCCTAGCCTTCCTGTCTGACTGCTTATATTATTATTTTTTAAACTAATTTAGTTGTCCATATAACTTGTTCAAATGATTACTTTTTTCTCATTGATTTGCTTTGCCATCTTTGTGCAAAACAACTGACCATTAATTAATATAAAAGCTTATTTCCTTCCCATCAATCTATTTGCCAATCTTTGTGGTAATATAATATTGTCTTAATTACCATATGTTTATAGTAAATCTTGAGATCAGGTAATATAATGCTGTCATTTAATTCCTTGTATGTGGGTATTTTATAAGTACATATTTGCAGTACATGCCTTTTATAATCATCTCGGGAAGCTGGTACATGTTGGTATATAATACAGCTTCTTTTTAAAATCCATTTCCCTCTCCTTTCTCTCCCTTCCTCCTCTTCTAATTCTCCTTCTGTCCTTCTTGTTGATATTATGAATTTTAGTTCATGTTTGTGGCATATAATGTTCACATTCACTGACGTTATTTGTAGTAACTTTGAATTTTATAAATCTTTTGAATTTTCATATAAATTTTAGAATCTGTATGTCAATTTCTATTTAAAAAGTTGCTATGAATTCAATATGAATTTTTTTCATATCCATAGAACCATCTGGGGAGAATTGGCATCCTAACAAAAGTCTTCCAATTCTATGGAAGGGCTATTATTTTTTTCTGACGTGTGCTTTTTTTTTTTTTTTTTGGTAAGGGAAGAAAATTTTATCTAGCTCACAGTGTGTAGAGATTTCAGTCCATACAACAAGGTGGAGTGGCACAGAGGCAGCTGTTCATGGCAGCAGGAAATACCGAAAGCAACAATAGAAGATGGGAGAGCACACTTCTTTCTATCCTATATATTGTTTTCAGGCTACCTACCCTAGGGTGTATGTAATACTCACACCCTTAACCTGAGTCACAGACTTTAGATTCAACCTATTCTGAAGAGCTAGTGCCCCTTACAATATGACAGACACAAATCATAGCATTCTGCCCCTGGACCCTAAAGAGTCGATGTACATGATTTTATGCAGAAGGCATTTGGTCCATTTCTAAGAGAAAACACATTGCTAACAGCTTCTTCATTGTTTAAAAGTTCAATTTCCAGGTAAGGCAAACTCTTAACTGTGAGCTCCTATACAAATAAAAAGAGAGCTGCACTTTGAACATTCAATAGCACAAGATAGATATTTCTATTCCAAAGCTTATAAGCAGGAGGATACATGGAACGGGACCAAAACAAATCCAAAATCTAGCAGGACAAAGAGCCAAAGCATTCTGTGTTAAGATGTGAATGCCAAAGGACATGGGTGGCTGTGCTCCCATGGCACTTCCAGGGGTTGCAGCTCCCATGGTTTCCTTATTGGGCCTGATCTACTCCCTCCTTGCACTTTTGCTCAGATAATTTAAGTTCCTGGATTTTCCAAACTTCTGGGCCCTCCTCTGCTCTAATGTCTTCACGTTCACAGCTTCACACAATTCATAATCAGTTAGATCTTAGACAGAGTGGCACATGGCGCAGGGGCAACCATTTGTAGCAGTGGAAGTCTGAAAAAGCAACAAGGTGTGTGTGTGTGTGTGTGTGTGTGTGCGTATTAGACAATCCTCTCCCTATTTTTTATATTGTATGCAGGCTAATCAACCTAGGGTGGATCTAGCATGCATATCTTTAATCTAAGCATTCGATCAGAAATATATCATGGACTCTGGATTCAGCCATTTCTGAAAGCCCCCCCCATTACTGTATGGGGACACAAATCATAACATATATCGTTTCCTCAGCACTATTTATTAGAAAGTTTTTATTTTCCCTGACACATGTTTTTGACCCATTTGTTGAGAATATAATTGCTTCTGTTTGTTTCTGTGTCTTTTATTCTGTTCCATTGGTCTACATATCTATTTTTGTGCTAGTATCATGCTTTTTTTTCATGTCATTGTAGACAGTACTAGAATGCTGGCTTTGTAATACATTTTAAAATTAGATATCATGATGCCTTTAGTCTCACTTTTTGTTTGGGATTGCTTTGGCTATTCTGGATCTTTTGTACTTCCATATGAATTTTAGGATTACTTTTCTAGTTCTTTGAAGAATGACATGAGTATTTTTATAGAGATTGCATTGAATATGTAGATTGCTTTTGGTAATGTGGTTATTTTTGAAAAATTAATTGTGCCAATCCACTTACAGGAGAGGTCCTCTCATTTTTAAGTACATTCTTCAATTTCTTTCTCTTCAGTGTTTTGTAACTTTCTTTGTAAAGACTCACTTCTTTAGGCTTATTCATAGGTATTTAATAATATTTCAAAATGTTGCAAATGGGATTGTTTTCTGTATTTATTTCCCAGTGGGTTGATTATTGGTGTATTGAAAAATTATTGAGTTTTATCCTGCTACTGTGTTGAATTTATTTATCAGATCTGAAAGACTCCTAGTATAGTTTTAGGATCTTATAATTAAAGGTTCATATTATCTGCATATAGGAATAATGGATTTCTTATTTTCCTATTTGCGTCACTTTTCTTTTCCTTGAAGCTCTCTCATTTATTTAGACTTTATTTAAATTATACTTCAAATTATTATCAATTATTTATGAACTTGAGTGTGCACTTTTTTTGTCCAATTGATTCCTAAATGTTTTGATGTTATTGTGAATGGAATTAAAAAATTTATTTTCAATTTGTTCACTGATAGTGTAGAGAAATACAATTGACTTTTATATATTGACTTTTAAAAACATTTCATCTTGCAACTTGCTTATTATTTCTTTTAGTGTTCTATTTTTGATATGGATTCATTAGGAATTTATTTATACAGGATCATGTCCATCTTCAAATAAAAGTAGCTTTAATTGTTTTTAAAATTGGGATGACCTTCTTTCTTCCTCTAGGACAATTCTCCAAGTGGAATTGAGCTATATCACCTCTTCTCTCCTTCCTTGCTCATAGTTCTTAAGAATAACTGTAGAATGCAGTACTTTGAGGTAGAAGGAAATTGCCTGGAGCAGCGTGGGCCTTGCTCCTGTTCCTCCTAGGTAAGGCAACACCTTGTTCCTCTCTCTTCTGGAAGTGGAATGCCCATCTAAACTTTGCCCAAAGGGTCACTAAAGTATGTGAACAGAGGCAGGTCTCCTTTCAGGTGGCTTGCATGATTCATATCCACTGGCCTTGAGCAGCTTTCTTTAGTCTTTTGGGACTGGCTCACAACAGATCTTAGTCTCTGTTTGTTCTTTTCTCTTTATCTATGAATAAAAACTTTGTTCTTATACTTGTTGAATATATTCTCTCTCACGAGACTCAGGCATGAGAAACACACTAGGCAGGATGTAGTGTGTTGAAGTGTTTAGACTCCTATTGCTGGGGGTTGGCGGAGTGATGAAGGTCTCTGCTATCTTCCATGGATTTGGAGTCATTATTCCAGACTGGTTATTAGTGAACTTGCTTCAGACCTTCTTTCTCTTTTCTCTCTGTTGCTTCCTTAGTCCCTTTTATCTCTTTCTTATTTTATCCACTCATTTCTCCCTCCTTTTCTTCTCTTCTCCCCTCCTTCCACTTCTTCTCCTCTTCCTCCTCTTTTATCTTTTCTACATGGCATTTCTAGTGCAATCTGTATAACAATGGCATGTTAGTCTTGTTTCTGACCTGTGGGGGAAGTATTCTATCATGTACTAATGATGATATTTAATACAGGGTCTACATGGTCTCACTACACAGCTCCGACTCAGCACGTGCCACCTTATCCTGTCTTAATAGTTGTCTCAATATGTCCAGGGGGTGGGGCCAGCACAGCATGCTGGGGATTGAACCCGGTCCCTGTGTCTGCCCAAGCAGATGCTTTAATCCATTGAGCTATCTGGCTGGCCCTCAATCTTTAGTGTTAACCATGTTAGCTCTACTATTTTCGTGATACGCTTTATTAGACTGAAGAATTTCCTCTTACTGCTAGTTTTTAAATGTTTTAAAAATTTAAAAACAAATCATGATTCTGTATTGAATTTTGTCAAATGCTTTTCTGCTCCTAATAAAATGATCAGATTTTGGTATTTATTTTATTAACATGTTATGCTTTATTGTTTTTGGTTGGTAGAATACTCTTGTATTCTTTAAATGAATTGTGCTTTGGCATCCATAGGTAAAGGTAGTTTCCACTGCCAATTTTTCTCCTTACATATTATTGGTCATATTTTTCTATTTATTTCTATGTCTAATAATTTTTTAGTAACTGAAAATTTTAGGTAATATATTGTAGCAAATCTGGATTATGACTTTTTTTGCCTGAGGGTTTTAGTTTACTTAGTGATTTTCCTATGATTTTTTTCAACCTTGTGTGTGCTTGCTGATATTTTTGATCACTTAATGGCATTATTTTCTTGCTTTTATTTTTATTTTTAAGTCTTGATTCCTCGTGTTTGTTCTAGTGTCGACACAGCTTAGTGGCCAGTCAATGACTTCTCAGAAGTTTTATTCACACAGCTTGAGACAATAAAGTTTGCACCCAATGCTGATGGATCTGTACCCTTCTTGAATAGAATACAGAGTTGGTTTCATCCTGCCTTTACTTTTCATAGAGCTCTCACTGTTTTCCTGCACATATACACCAACTCCAGGGCAGCCAGAGACAAAAGGAAAGAGCATTCAAGCAGCTATATGAATATCTCATGACCTGTGTTTTCCTTTTTATTTCTGGCCATTCCTCCTTTCTAATGGTCCTTCTGCACAGGACAGTAACCTCAAGCTGTGTTAAGGGCTGACCTTCCTTGTTCATTCACTGCTGAAATTGGTACATTTATACTCTGGCTCTCAAGATTTTACCTTTATCTCCAAGTACAGGTATCTCTTCTGGCAATGAAGCTGTTGGTTATTTACAGACTGATTCATTTTTTAGAACTGCAGTATTGACTGATGTGGATTGTGCAGGGGGGGGTGACAGAATCGGTATCAGGAAAATACAGTACAGATTCCTACTGCTTGTGTCCAACTCAGGAGTTTTTCATAAATGAGTACTTTTTAGTTTATTTACAGGCTCAAGTCAATTTGGGAACTTCCTTCAAGCCAGCAGTCCTAATTTTTGTTCATTTTCTTTCTTAGGCCTACATACTGTTTTCTTATGTATTACACAAGGAATTATTAGCCTATGAAAAATTGCTCTGATTTTTAAAATATGATTTGCTTTGAAGGTCAATTCCAGTCAAACTTCTTAGTTTGACTTCAAAGGAAAAAGCAGCAGTTGAGCTTCTGTTAACCAATGTCTACTAAACCAACTCACAATGTTAACTGAAATATTTGTGTAAGTTAATCACATATGATATAACAGTGAGGATGAGAGCAGCACAGTTTCCAAACAAATAAACAAACCCCCAAACCTACACACAGACATGTACCTTTTGAAAGGACTCAATAAATGTGAGGTACCAAACATTGCTGCTGAGTTAGGTGTGAATGACATAATTATGAATGATTGTGGATAAGTAAATGATATCAGAGGATTTGTGCTTAATTACTTCATCATTGTACTTATATTTTCACTTTTCTGTGAGGAAATAGAAGCTGGAAATTGCAGACCATAAGTTATAAGAGTGGCTTTTGAAGAAATATAATGGAGAACTTTTATCAATATTGCAATATTAAAAACAACCCTATATAAAAAGCTTGCAGAGCCGGGCATGGTGGCGCATGCCTGTAATTCCAGCACTTGGGAGGCTGAGGCATGAGGATCGGTGTGAGTTCGAGACCAGCCTGGGCTACAAAAATGAGCTCGAGGCCAGCCTGAACTACATAGTGAGACCCTGTCTCAACAAGACAAAACAACAACAACAACAAAAAACAAAAACAAAAAAGCTTGCAGGAAAAAAGGATATTTAAGTTAAAAATAGCCTATTCATGATGAACAAGGACAAGGAGACTCAGACATTGTTGAGCCTACAGTTGTTTGATTTTGATTGGCTTGATTCATGAATCTATTACTAAGGTGTATTGGTGTATTTCAGTTTCTTGGTACTGAGTCTAAGATATCCTCCATCAAATGCTGCTAAAGAAGGCAGCAAAAACCTGGAGAAATATACCTTTGGTTTACCTCAGAAAACTAACAAGTATTGTACTGTGAAGTTTATAAAATTGGTATAACAAAACATTGCGGTAATGTTACCAGCCAGTTTACAAAGCTCAGTAACTACTGGATATGGAACGGGATGGGAGGGAGCCCATATACACGCAACTGTACAAGTACTTATTTTACTAATGTTGCATGTAGATTGTAG
Organism: Myocastor coypus; assembly: GCA_004027025.1. Classification (NCBI taxonomy): domain Eukaryota; kingdom Metazoa; phylum Chordata; class Mammalia; order Rodentia; family Myocastoridae; genus Myocastor; species Myocastor coypus. The sequence continues at coordinate 41,499 of PVJA010006208.1, forward strand.
ATCTACAAAACCAAGGTTCAGATAACTTCTTAAATCTGAATTAGCACTATCAGCTCACTTCATCTGCTGAGGCCAATAAGAGACCTCAGCACCTTTTGCTTTTTAAGTTTTCCGATCTGTGCAAAGAAGAAAATAAAGTTTGTTTGTCATGCTTTTAGTCCAGAAGTGACAGTATACTACAGACAAGGTCTTCCTTCCGTGTCAGCATTCGTGGGTGACACGTGATGAGGTCAGCTTGGGTTTTCATTAGTATCAACACTTGTGTGTGAGCAGCCCCCAAAGCCAGTGAGTGAATGACCTTAGAGATGACCCTAAGTTAAGAAGGCCCTTCTTGGAAGACTGGAGTGAGACATCTGCCATAGCTAGAAGAAGCCTTATCAAAACAATGCAGCCCATTATGTTTCGGTGAAAATTATATTAGTAACCAGAATTTCTGGTCAATTTGGGAGTCCTCCTTTCTCCAGTAGATTTGAAGCTAGAGTTTCACATTTGATGAAATCACACAAAAAAGAGCATACTGTTTGTAAATTGTTATGTTTAGTAACTAGTGACAAGCTTGAAACACTAGAGAATCTATTATAAGCCTAATCCTGTATGGTTTTCTGAAAATGTATTTTATTTTTTTAACCCAATTTGATATGAGTTTTCAAGATTTAAAAACTACTTTTTTTTTTTTTTTTTTTTTTTTTTTTTTTTTTTTTTTTGTCTTTTTGAGACAGGGTCTCGCTATGCAGTTGAGGCTGGCCTTGAGCTCACTTTTGTAGCCCAGGCTGGTCTTGAACTCGCACCGATCCTCCTGCCTCAGCCTCCCGAGTGCTGGGATTACAGGCGTGAGCCACCATGCCTGGCTTAAAAACTACTTTTAATCATTTATTTATATATTGACTTGGTACAGGGTCTTGCTATGCAATACAGACTCATAGTGATCCTCCTGTCTCAGCCTCTGCATCACTGAGATTATAGGCACACAACACCACACCTGCCACAGTGCGCCTGGGGTTCTGGGGCGGGCATGGCATGCAGTACCTGGGATTGAACTTGGGCCCTTTGGCTTACTAGGCAGGCACTTAGATCAACTAGCTATCTCCCCAGCCCTGGTTTTCAAGATATTTTGTTATTTTTTTCCCTCTTTTTAATATCTGCTTATTTGGGGGCTACTGTTTTATTGTTGTTGAGGCCTAATTCTTTCATTAGGGGCTGCATTACTTTGATGAGGCACTGAGTCTTGAGCTCACTTTAAATACTCAGACCCAGATGTCCTTGGTACAGCAAATAATCTCATTGCGGTTGCTGAAACAAGAACATAACACAAATAGTCACTGAACACAAGTGTGAAACCATGAATACTGCCCTGAAATTAAGCAGATTCATTATGATGATCACAGAGGATGGCATCTTAGTTGCTTCTTGTCACTGGGACAAAATACCTGACACCTACAACTTAAGGGAGGATAGTTTTGGTTCACATGTTAGAAGTTTTAGTCCTTTATGGCCACAGGCCTCCAGGTGGTGGAGGAGCTGCTCTTTTTGTAGCATACAGGAAGCACAGCACGGAGGGAGGAGTCTTGAAGGAGACACGCCCTTCAGGTCATGCCCCACTGAGCTGTGTCTTTCAAACAGGCACTGCCTCTGGGTGCCACAGAGAAAGCATGTGAGAATGTAATAGATTTAGTTATCCTGATAATGGATTAGAATATTGCAGGAAGCCTTTTATGTTCAAAAGCATTGTGCAGAAAAATATAGCAGCATGAAAAGGAAAAAACTTTAGCGTTCCTTGTCCTATTTAAAAGCTTATAGCTTACTTTAAATAAGCTTGGTGCTTTGCACTTGTTTGTATAATTTGAATCTAGGTCTTGACGTACTCTCAGACTTTTGTTTACAGTGAGGAAACCAATGAAGCTTGAAATGAAAAACAATAGCCTTAGGAAGACAATGTGCCCATTCTGCCTCTAGCAGCATTCAGCCTGGGAGAAAAAGCCTCAATAAGGGCATTGAAGCAGCTCCACTGATTCTGTAGGGTTCATGGGATTCTCGAAGGGTGGGGATTGGGCATGAAACTTGTTAAACAATACAGGGATAAAAGACTACAAGTTCTCTTCATAGAACCAGAGGAGGACCTCCCTGGATCTTGCGGGCTGGCTTACCTCCTGTCCCCCTCCTGACCTACACTATAATCTCCTTACCTGTTTCCCCAGCTCTTCCTCCTGAGACATTCTGTAATAATTCTCAATGAGAGAGGAGTGCAAAAAATCAGTGGGGTCTACACAAAGACTTCTTTGGAATGCAGTTCCTTTTCTCCCTCTCTGGAAAAACAAGACAAGACAAAACAAAACAAAACAAAGCAAAACAAAACCGTCTTCAAAGAAAACAGTATCATTTTTCTTGCTCTTATTTTTCACCGTCTGAAATCTGCTTTCTTCCCAACATTCTACCCCTTTGTGTTTCCACTGATTGAATGTATTTCTGTTTTCTCTCTTCGGCTCTGCCTCTGTCTGTCTCTCTTGCTCTTCCTTCCACTCTCTCTAGCTTCTAGCTTTCCCCTGGTCCTGCTGAGAGAACATAATACTGCCTATCTGTGACTCTAGTTATTTCCATGGCAACCCATGGCCCAGGTATGAGCCCAGGCCTTTGCTGTAAGACTGAACAAGAGAAAAGGCTTTTATTAAAACTGAGTGCTAGCAGGCTCCCTCCTGCAGTCCTTGCCCAGACAGAAACTTCTACAGGTGAGTCAAAGAAATGACACAGGAATCAAAAGCAAAGGCTACTTTTTATAATTTTTCCAGTGTAAATGCAACCCCTCCAGCTCACTACACACATGTGCACACATAGTTACAGGCGTGCCCACATCACTCGTATTTCTGAATCTGTGGCTTTTCCATGAGAATGTCAGCTTTATTGCTGTGGTTTGGAACAAAAGTTCAGGTTTAAAATGTGAGGAGTGAGTGTTCAGATGCTAAGCCTCCAGTGTATATGATGAAAGCAGGGGACAGAGAGAGGACAGTGGCAAGGGTGGGGTGGGTAGCAGCTCAGGAGGGTGGCAGTGTGGAGACCTGGAAGGAATATTAGATCCCTAACGATGAATAAGAGATATAGGGGGTGATGGTTTCACCTGGGGAATTTTAAAGACAGAAACTTATAATGTGTTCTTGTGGTATTATGTGACTAAAAGGATATAAAATGTCAAGGGAGAATAGCACCACTACTCAGTTGTCTCTCTTTTTTTTCCCTATGCTTTCTTCTCTTAATGCTTTTATTGCCTTTTGTTCTCTTCTACTTTTGTCCATGTCAAGGCAATGCCAGTCTGGGGAGATTCTAGAAAAATCCCAGTCAAGTTCCTAAGACTGTTCTTTCTTCCTCTCCCTTCTCTCTGTCAGCACATTTGAATCCAGAGAAAGAGAAGACAAAGGAAAGAATCTCTTTCATCCCTCTTGAGAAGTCTTTTCATGGATGGAACTTGAGCCAAAGAAGTATTCCAGGTTTCTACTGCAACCAGCATGAATTAATCTTTATTAAGCCGATGTATAGAAGACCGGCTCATCTCCATAACATCTCCATGGCTATCCACTTCCCATTTCTTTTATTGATCTGCCTGTCTAAATGGGTACTTCTAAACTCCGTGGGAGTTTTCCAATTATATAAAAGGCAATTCATGTTGCCTGCTGCCTCCACTGCACTAACAGCCCTAAACCAAGAGAACATATTCAAGACTTTGGCAGAACAACCTGCCTTAATCAAGGCAACCCCCTTCTGAGTACTCCCATCTGCAGGACATTTCTCTTAATATGCAAAGACTTTCTTTATTGGAGGTTGAGAAAAATAGGCTGCTTCTGCAGGAGGAGGAGGAGGGTTTTAAGATATGCTGTGGATAATGGAGAAGTTGCATTATGCCTACTTTATGGCCTGCTATTTTTTTTAAAAAAAGGTAGCTTGGCAAGCATTGTGGGAGTTAAGTAATGATTATAGGATTTTTGAATTTCATATTTCTGCGAGGAGCTCTTGCTTTTGACTACTAAAGCATGTTGCAGGTCCTCATATGAGTCACTACTCAAGTGACACAGTGTTTGAAGGTCTCCCTCAGGAGGACCTAGGAGAAAATGGTGGGATGATGCCACATCTATCAAAGGACTGGTACCATTGTCCAATAATAAATATGAGTGGCCATGGTCCTGCACACCAGAAGGGACCTCCTATGACCTGTGGTAGCTGGTCCAGCCATTCTGCCTGAAGTTCAAGATCACTTGGTAAGGCAGCTGTAGTTTTCCTTCTTCCTAATCATCTTTCCTGGCCTGGTTCATCTTGCTTGTAGCTGGGTTGCCACATTTTTTTTTGTCCCTCTTCACATGAGGAAAAAAAAGTATTATCCTTTACCGTGTCCCTTCCCTTTCAGGTTCCTTTCACTAAGTCTGTGTTGTCTAGGTTAGTCACTATCTAGAACTACTGTCTTTTATGGGGCACTCACGGTGTGCGGGGCACTATGCTGAGTGATTTGCATGCAATTGATAAAATCAAGTCTCATATGTAGATTTCTTATTTCCTCTCTTTTCAGATAAGGAGACTGAGGCTAAACATCTTGCTAAAGATACATAAATATGTTTACCCACATCTGTGTTATTCTAAAAGCTTTGGCATTTAGCATACACAGTCAAAGATAAATAACTGTCATGATTGTAATTAAAATAAATCGTTTTTGTAAACACAATCCACATTTGCACAACCTAAGAACTAGCAACAATAATTTTTGACTGAGACCTTTCCAGATAGAATGGCTGGGACTTACTGTGGGTATAGATCTTTAGTATAGATCTTTATGACAGGACCTGGGGACCTATTTTGGTGGTGTTATGGTTTGTGTCTAGTTGTTCCGCCCAAAGCCTCATACAGTTCTAGGGTGAACTTCTAGGCTTTATGATTAATGTATGATCCAGTGCTAGGGTTATGGATGTAAGTACTGCTAGGATTATGGGTATGAGTGCTATCCCCGGCCTGGGGCAGACAGCCTGAATGCAGCATAAGGCAGACTTGTTGTCTGTGACTGTTACTCTTCCCTTTTATTTTTGCTGTTTTGCTATCTTGTACCACCAAGAACTGCTGCCCTCTGCCATGTGCCAGTCTGCTGTGGACCCAGCCGAGTATAGACTGAAGCCTCCAGTAACTGTGAGCTAAATAAACCTTTCCTTCCTTCATTTTGAGTGCTGTGTATTTGTCCAGCAATGAGAAAAGAGTAACCAAGATAGGTGGGGACTGGGGAAGGTCTAGCTGGGTTCTGATTGTAATACCCTCTAAGGGTGAAGACTTAGGTCTTCAGGTTTTCAAATAGATTTATTTATTTTTATCTGTAGGTACTTGGGCCAAGTTGCTCTGGGATGAGATCAGAGGAAATACTGACCTCAAATGTAAACAACTGTCAATCTCAAACCAATATTTTAGGAAAGAGCACCAGCTTCCCAGTTCATTTCTTTCCTCCTTTCAAAAAACTCCCTTCTTTATATATATCCCCCCACCCCCAGGGACAGGAGACACCTGTATTCTTTCTTTTTCATCAGTCTATTCTAGAGCATTAGGTTTAATCCGCTGATCCCAAAATTGCAATGCTGTTCTTCCCAGCAGGCAGCTATGCACTATGAACATATGATTTTTGGTTTCTGATGCTAGTAAGTCAAATCCATTAAATCTGTGGGGAAGGAAGTTTTCATTTTTTAATAATTTTACTTTAAATTTATGATCTTAGCTAGTTTAACAGAATCTAGAAGGTAGTCTTAGGATCTGTGTGGGTAAGGGAGATATCTTCTCTTCTCTGTCCATGTTAGTGCTTTGAGACTCTATAACAAAGTTAATGGCTAAGGTACAGAGTGTGGTAGGAAGTCCCTGATAGTAAGATGACTTTGCCATTCAGCTTCACACCCTTATCTCCTGGCTGTGTCCTTCAATGATCCAGACCTACTAGAACAGGCAGGGAGTCTGCATTATGCATCCCCCTCCCTTCTCTTCTGCTCACAGTAAAATCTCCAGAGGAGGGGCAGAGCTTGATTCCCACTTGCCTCATGGTCCTTCTGTGACCCATAACAAGTATACTCTCAGTGTGATGAGAGCCGGAGTGGAAAAGATTGAGGCCGTTTTTGAATACTAAATGTCTGCGTCTTAACTTCACAGCACACAGCACATCCTCTTTTTGTCAAGTGCCGTCACATCATTGTTGCAGTTGTATCTGGGGAATCAGAGCCAGAGAATAGTGGGGGGGGATGTTTAGAAGCCTGAGGCACTCACTGCCCAGGTCTCCAGGAAGCCACTGCAGAATGTTCTGGAAAGAGGCACTTGACTCCCTTACATTAGAAGAAACAAGAGCTAGGGACTAGCATTAGAATGAAAGTCCATTCTTACTAGAGGACTTCACCTTTGCCCTCAGGAAGAAAAGGAAGTGTTTGAAGATTCTGTAAAGCTTCTGTTCATTATCAAACCCCAGTAGGACTTTATGATAATTTTTATGACTTCTTCATACAAAACTCTGGGTGTTATGAAGGTTAATAACTTGTATTTATTGAAACTTCCATTCAAGGAACTCAGTGAGCTTTGTAGACATTATCTAATTCAGAAGCACCACAGGACAAGGAAACAGGAAAGAGGAGGGGATGCACAGAAAAGATTATTCCAATTTAGGATAACTGGTAATATTAATAGCTCCAACAGGGAGTTTAAGTGAGCTTTAGAAAATTGAAAAGTTTAAATCATCCAAGAAGAGGTCTCTTCATGTTCCAGTATCAACCATCTCAGACCAACATTGTGACAGGGAAGGTGGACCATGCTGGCAGTTTTCTCATCTTTAAAGTAGGAGTATAAGGTGTACATCTTGGTATCACTGTGGTATTTAATAAAAGCAAAGGAGTACGTGCACAGCTATAGAACTTGGCATATTGTTAGTGCTTTTTGGATATTACCTCTCAGACCTCCCTTTCTAGGCAAGTGCAGAATACACATCTGGTTAATGGGAGGGGTAAATTGCATGTGTCACGCTCTGCAGAATGTGGAAAAGAGCGGGAGATTATTTGGAGATGAGGGGCTGTGGTCATTTCTTCTTTAGAAACTCTGACATCTAAAGAGTATTATGTAATATAACCATTGTTAAATTTAAACAATAAAAAATTGAAACTTCAAAAAAAAATAAAGAGTATTATTGCCTGTTACTGTGAGAAGACTGACTCTCCACACCTGAATCATGGGCACAGTATTTCTGCCTAGAAAGTGAGGTGGAAATTTGAATCAATTTTTAAAATTAATTAGATGTAATTTTTTTGGCTTTAGGAATTCGAACCACTTGTGGAGGTTTACATTTCTGAGCTCATTGTCAGCAGTCTTTCATTTTGTTTTGTCTGGAAAAGAAAGCCATGTTGAGAAAGCACTTGGCTTTGGTTTTAAGCATTCTAGAAAGGCAGAAAATTTCTAATTTGAAAGTAGGGCATGGGTTAAGAGAGACTTTTCACTCAAGACTCACAAATAAGGATGAATGGCAATAGTAATCTGTGCTCTTTGAGGGTTATGGGGAATAGGAAAAGAAGAACTCATGCAGTTGTAATGGTGTCCACACAACTGACCAGACTATTCCCAGCTAGGGTGCCCCATCTCATAATTTTAACAGAGCTCAAGTATGAAAGAGCAGGACCCTTCTCTTTCTGGTTTCTCCATGAGCTCTACATTAATTTATCCCATCTTTATCCATGGAGGTAAAATCTGACTACTGTGGGGGAGCAGAAGCCTTGGTTTGATGTCACAGCTCTCCAATCCCTCTGTTTTCTTATTGATCGAACTCACTTGTCTTTGGTACACTACAGCACTCGGGAGCTTTGAGAGACAAGTTGCCACCATTGCTATTACAAGATTCACTACCTATCAGCTTTTTGACCTTACAGGGTTTGTTTCTGCCAGCTAGTGAGAAGAATAGTCACACCATGCCAAGGTAAAAGAAACAGTAGAGTGCCACTAAGTGGTGCTGGGGACAAATAAGTGGAGACTTGTATGTGGATGTCACACTGCTTAATTGGGGGACTAATTTTTTCACTCCTAGAGAGTATAGAATGGTTTTCTTAGTTGAGTGGAAACTGTCCCCAGCAGTAAGGACTTCTTTCTGATAGTACGCTACAGACACAAAACAAGATCACAGTTTTGTTTTACTGATAAAGAGAGGCTTCTTTGTCTCTGTGGGCTGGAATTGATATGCAGTTTAAAAGAAGAAGCAAATATATTCATTGAAATGTTTTCTGTATTGTCTAGCCTTATTTTGAAGACACAGAGATTACCCTATCCTCTCTTGAGACAAATTTCTTTCCTGGATATTACTTGGAGAATAATGAAAGCTTCTTTTCCTGATTCTGAGCTTAGGCTGTGGAACCAGGATGAAAGCTATCCTGGGACACTTACCTCTGAAGATCTTAACTCTAGTAGTTCTAAATCACAGACATGTTTCAGAAACATGCATCTTCTGCACCATATCCTGTATACTCAGTGATTTAATGACCTGTCCCATGACCTCGTGTTGCTGCTGCTGTTGAATGTGTAATTCTCCATTTGCAGATGGGTTTTTATTTTTATTGTTCACTTAGGCTTTCATTGGGGAATGTTTCACAGACTGTCATAAAGAACAGGTGTTCAGGACTCATGCTGAATCTAGGAGGGAGATCCAGGATATTGTCCAACAAAGAGACAACCTCCAGGGCTGGGAGGCAGGAGGAAGCTGAGCGAAGTACAGAACTTGGCTCCTGTTGGTGGCACAAAGTTGAGCCAAGTTTAATAAAGTGAGTCGTAGGACCCATACAATTGAAAAAGGAAAACCACATGTAGTTCTAGATCGGTTCTGAGAGAACCAGAGCAAAACTTCTGGCCAATGGACATGGGCAGGATTGGTGGTCAGGTCTCAGGTCTGCAGCATGACTTGGCCTTGGAGAATTAAAGCACATCCAAGCCTCTGCCAGAGGATTGGCTAGATCCTGGGTTACAACATGGAGACATGTTTGCCTTCCTACTAAGTTACGTTTTCTCTGGCTGAGGGGTCACTTACTTGTCCTGAGGAAGAGAGACATGTAAAGATTCTTCCTTTTTCCCCACTAGTTTGAATGTTCCCAAGGATTTGAATACTGTTTTAATGAAAACTTGACTGCATTCCTTCCCTCCTTCCTTCCCCCCTTCCCTGTCTCACAAATTTATCCAATAGTTTTGGAAAACCATGTACTGAATAGAACTCTAGAATAGAGGGATGAACAAAGTCCCACTCCAAGGACTGGGGCCTAGAGGGGAAGGCAAGTGCTTCTAAAAGGTCTTCCCTTCTAAGAGTGGGAATCACAAGGGTTACTTGCACATGCAAAGAGAATAATTTAACTCACATTCTGTGTATGCATGCTGTGTTTTCAAGGAAGGATGCCATGCAGAGGTAATGAGCCTTAAAGGGCAAATTGAAGATGAAGTACTGGGTTACTGGGGATTTGGATGGAAAGAAGAATTTAAGCAATAGCATAAAGCTCTCAGGCGTGGGGAAAGTTGAGTACATCGAGCAAACTCTGGTGACTTCTGAGACATTGTATTTCTTTCTAGGAATGAAGACAAGAGACTGTAATTCCTTAAAGTTCCATCAAGCAATAATAGAGAAGATTTGCTTGTCTTATTTTTGTGTTGTATGTCATAGCTCTTGATTCTCCATTTTGCTTCCACTCCTGTCCTTGTCTCCTTATTTACAAAAGCCTTTGTTTCTATTTTTCCTTCTAGTTCTTCCTCCCTCCTCCTTCCCTCCCTCCTTTTCTTCCTCCCTCTCTTCCTTCCTCTCTCCCTCTCTCTCTCTGTTCCCTCTTCTACTTTCCCTCCCATTTGAACATTTTCTTCATTTTAAAGAGAGAATTTAGCCTACATTGGAGCTCAAATTAGCAAATGAAGTTTAGGGCCTGCAGTTAAATTTGCATTTCAGAGAGACACTGCCTGATTTGAGTATCAGCATATCGTATACAATATTTAGGGTATGCTAGAATCATTCGTTGTTTATCTGAGATTTAGATTTGATTTGGCACTCTGTTTCATCTGGCAACCTTGTCTAAAGGCTTTTGGGGACTACAGAGTTTGAGAAGAGCACAACAAACTCTTCTCATTCTAGGGCAGGTTACTTGGCAAGACAGTGCTCAGAGATTTCTGGGTTCTTTCTGTCTTGAGGAAAGTTGCAGTTTTACCATTGCGCCACAGTTTGAACCATGATGCATCATCTGATTTGTATGGCTAATTCATTCATGCATTCAGTTACTTAATATGTTGCAGGCTTTATGGCAGACACAGAGTAGACAACGTGAGGAAATAGAATCTCAGGCTCCAATCTCAGGGCATTTTCAAGTACTTTGGATAATCTATCACACTTTGATCATTCCCCTGTTTCCTCTGCCTGGCTCTCTTTCTTTATGCTGCCCAGACCTAGGACTGCCACATTGATCCTGCTGTGTATTCCTTGTCTGAGATTCTATTTAGAAAGGCCTGTGTGCTTTGGCCTCAGAGCTTAGTGTGCTCCAGCCTTGCCTGGAGGTTTGCTTAGGACATGTTTGCCAAATTCTAGAGTTCGATTCAGTTGGTCTTGGGTGGGGACTAAGAAACCCTATTTTCTTTTTTCTAACATGTTCCCAGGAGAAGCCAGTGGTACCAACCACTGCCTTAGATGGTGGCATTTCCTCCAGGTTTCTGGGAAAGGAGGTGCATCATCTTCTTCAGTGCCCATCTCCTGCCTGTCAACTTCATGTTTATCCCTATGCATTCTCTAGAGCTGAGGCTGGAGCAGGTCAGCCTTCTTCTTCTTGGCAAGCTATAGGGGCTGTTTTATTTATTTATTTATTTATTTATTTATTTATTTACTTATTTATCTATTTATTTTTAGACAGGGTCTCGCTATGCAGTTCAGGCTGGCCTTGAGTTCACTTTTGTAGCCCAGGCTGGTCTCGAACTCACACCAGTCTTCCTTCCTCAACCTCCCAAGTGCTGGGATTACAGGTGTGCACCACCATGCCTGGCTGTAGGGGCTGTTTTAGGAACCGGACTTCCTGGCTAACCTGTAGGAATATCAGGCAAAGACTTCTGGGAAGGGGAGTTGCAAATGTCATGTGAACAGACAGAAATTATATACACAATAAAAGTTGATTACAGAGCATTTGGAAAAACCTGAGACAGTTAAACTAAGATGATAAAACACCATTCATATAGTTTGTCCATATTTTTTTCTGTAGAGACAAAGATTTGCTGTACATATTATATATTTGATATTAATTCAACCAGCATTTCTTTTTCTTTTCTTGATGCCTATTAGTTTTACAAAATATTGGCTTTTGGTTCTTACCTTTTGATCATATCTATCTCCATTATCCTCCATGAAACCCTTCACATTCCTTTCCTCTTATCTATTAATAGTCTGTTTTCTACTTTAATATCATTTTTCTTCAGATTCTACATGTTAGGGAGAACATGTACTATTTTTCTTTTTTATTTTTTTAATTTTTAGTACAGGGTGTACACAGGATTTATAGGGCTTCACTATGTAGATCAGTCTCATAGTGATGCGCCTCCATTTAGCCTCCCAAGAGCTGGAATTATTAGTGTTCATCACTGTACCCTGTCTCAAGCTCTGTCTCAGTGTGCCCTCGTGGTGGGGCTGACATGGCTTGCCTGAGATCAGAACCTGGCCACTTGCTCTGCCTAACCAGGCACTTTAGTCTGCTGTGCTATCTGGTCAGCTCTTATTTCTCTTTTTGATTCTGGCTTAATTTTCAGAAACATGATAATTTCCAGGTTCATTCATTTCCTGAAATGCATAATTTTGTCTTTCTTTACAGCTACATAATGCTCCATAACAATATCTATTTATCTCATAGTTTAATCTGTTGATGGGCACCTAAGCTGGCTTCCTATTTTGTCTGTTGTAATCTATGCTATGGTAAACATGGCTATGCAGGTATCTTTATAATATGCTGACTTGGATTCCTTTGAGTATACTCCAAGAAATGTATTCAGCCAATGTTGGATGCCTTCTCTGTGCCCGGCATTGTTTAGAAGCACTGAGATTATATAATAACAGTGCAAAACTACTCCAAAAGGGATTGGGGAGTTAGCTCAGTGGGATAAATGTCTTCCTAGTAAGCACGAGGTCCTAAATTCAATCCTGGGTCATGGAAAAAAAAATCTTCCAAAATTCTCATTGTCACAGGAAGTCATTTTCTATTGGGAGAGATAGTAAGACTATAAGGGAAATCTATAGTATTTTAGGTAGTGATAAGTATTAAAGTAAAAATGTCAGGAAAAAGGGATGTAAAATGCTGGTGAGGGAGGGCTTGGAGTGATAAGAAAATTCGTCCCCGAGAAGGCCATATTTTTAGGCTGAGGAATGAAAGGGCCTTCCAGGATTGGGAACTAGCACCTACAAAGGGGAGGGGCTCTTCCTGGAGCATCTGAGGAGCAAGGAAGGGGGCAGTGGTGTGCAGTGCTTGAATTCAGTGGTGAGCACTGCGGGCCGAGGTGCAAGGGCTCGCAGGGTCGCTGTAAAGCTTTGGCTTTCTCTGCAGGAGCAATGGCGCTGGAGGGCCGTGCACAGAAGAGAGATGCCATTGGATTTCCTTAATAGAGCAGTCTGACAGCTGTGTGGAGGATACACCTTAGGGAATAAAGGCCAAGTCAGGGAGACCAGTTAGGAGGCTATGCCAGTGTTCCAGGCAAGTGGATGTGATGCTGACTGGGTCTGGATGGTGGGGTGGGAATAAGGAAAAATAACCTGGTTGTGGAATATATTTGGCAGGTAGAGACAGAAAGATTTACTGATGAGTGGAGAGAAAGGCTGGGCAGTTGAAGAAGAGAGTTCCCCACTCAGGGACACAAGGTAGACTCCAGAAGGGGAATCTACTGAGCCCAGCATGGGGTAAATGTAGCTTGAATTAGTCATGACTTGGAGATGGTGGGCAGACAGTCACACATATGAGTCTGGAGTACATGAGATAGGTCTGGTCAGAGCGTGGTGTCTAAGGTCTTTGTTGTCAGTACACAGCCTCTTGACTAGAAGGTACCTGCTCCAAGCTTGTCCCAGTGCAGGCACCCCTCTTCTGGAGAACTTCCCTCTGCCGATGTAGCTACTTTGCTGGTGGATACAAGACCATACAGGTCTCTGCCTTTCTAGACAACCTCAGTGAGTGGTTAACTGTGGCATAATTCATGCTCCAGAACTTTCTGTGGGATCAGTTGATGCTCTTTTCAAAGCTGAGACCAGAGACATGCTTCTGCCCTTCCTGCACTCCTCTGCTCACCTGGCTTCCTGTGGGTTCTCTGGAGAGTGCTCTTTTAATAAATCACACCCCCAGACTCTTGAATCTCTCAACCAGGCTCTTCTAGGGAGCCTGGTCTAAGGAGACAGATCCTTCTAGTTCTTGCAGAAATGTGGATGTTTGTGCTGCATGACTGCATGTGTCACTCTTCTGCAAATGTTTGAGCTTTTCAGGTTGTGTATTATCTGATTGTATGATGAGTCAGGGTGGATTTGAGATGCCACTGGCCTCCCAACACCCCACTGTTATCAATGCAAGGCTTGTTGTGGGTACAGGCGGGAGGGCAGGCTGATCCAGGGGGAGGCGAGTCATTATTTCCTCCTCAGTGCACTCTAATCATATTTCCCTCTGTCAAACTGAGCAGTGCTTTCAGTCTTACTGCAGAGCCTCTGCTTTCCTTCCACTTGGATCAGAAACAAATCAGCGTGATCAAGTCTGACAGTGGATCACTTAGGGATTTTTTCTCTTAGTAGCCAAAGGCTGGTGGCATCTTTTGCATTTGTGTGTGAATGCACGTGTACATTTTGCTTTTAAATCATAGATGGCTGTCTCCAGTTTTAGAACACTGTATTTGCTGCGCTTTAATTTTCAAGAACTGTTGAGGTCATGGGCAAGGACAAATCAGTGCAGAACTGCTTCTAAATGTGCATCTACCCAGCAGAGTGACTCTGCTCTCGGTTTGGTCTTCTGTACTTTTACATTGAAGTATCAGATAAATACATCATGGTTCCTGGATAGTAAGCACACGACTGTCTATATTTTTACATATGTGAACACCCATGTGGACACTACCTAGGTCAAGATATGCAGAGTTTTTACCACCCCAGATGGTTCACTTATATTCCTTTCTGGTCAGTCCTTGCCTTTACCCTGAGTAACCACAACCCTGATTTCTATCACCATAGATTCTGCTTCCTATTCTTGGTTTTCATTAAGTGGAATCAGACGATCTGCAGGACTTTCCCTCTGCCTTCTTTGTCAGCTTCACCCATGTGCTGTATGTGATGTAGTTGTCTTAAATTTTTTGGTAGTATTCTGTTATAGGAATGCACAGTTCATCTCTTCGGTTCTTACTGAGTTGCTTTCAATTTTGTCTATCTTAACCTTTTCAGAGCCACTTCAGTGTCCTTAAGCTGACTCCATGCCTCCTCTCTCATAAGAAGCCTGCATAGTAAGCAGGAAGAGGATTGGATATGTATCTTAATTTTATGGATGTGAAACGTTCATAGAAAACTTCAGTGACTCATCAAGGTCACATAGCCATGTAGGGGACAGAACCAGGACTGGAACAGGGGTTCCTGACTTCTGGTCCAGTCATCTTCCTAATATGCCTGTTCTAGCATTTTCCCTGAAATTCATGCCATTCACAGTCCAAGTTAGCGGACCTTTCCACCTCTCAGAGAGATGGTAAAAACTGCCTTCCTGAGTGTTGACAGCCTGGTGAGGAACCTCATTTGGCTGGAACCTATCTTGTAGCCAAATGAGCAGTTTCCCCAATAGCTCTTTAGCACAGAAACACACTTGACACTCAGGCAGCAGGAACAGTTAAGCATCTTTCAAAAGAAGGCAGCTGAAATCCTCACTTGACAGTACTTGTTGACTAAGTAGTTATAGCAAAAGCTTATGCCTGTCAGGCATGAGCAGGGAGCAGGAACATGTGGTGTGGATGTCACCCTCAAGGACACGTGGACTTAGATGTTGTTATTACAATGGTTTCTGCTCCAGGAAGTTTGGCAAAATCAACAGGAAACAACCCCTTGCTCTCCTGCCAGCCCTCAAATGCAGGTGGTAGGGAGGGAGAAGCCTGCCAGTTATTAGGGAGCATAATGAAAAGAAGACCACAGAGCAGCGATGCCCACAGCATCGCTTCTGGTGATTTCTGAGCTGATTGCCCAGAGTAGGAACTGTCACTTTGCCACATGCCTCACAGATCATCCAGGAGGAATTTCTGCAGAATTCCAAGGTGCCTAGCAATAAAGCACTCTGCTGCAGTGGGTTGTTACCACTGCCTTCTCATACCTTCTCTATCATTTTATTGCTTGTTTTCCTTTCCCTCATTATTGCTGATTTCCTTTTTTAAACAAAGAAGTGCTTCTAGGATGTGCTAATAAGAATTTCCTGGGTGTTTCTGGCATCAGCAAGGCCTCTAGGCTTCACTCTTTATCATGTTAGGCCTTCTCTTTCCATGCTAGAAGAGAGAAAGGTCACAAGCTCACTCTGCTTTTTGATAGGACTTTGCTCCATCCCGGGAACTCTTTTGGTCCTGGATAAATAGAGACAGTTATTAAAAAGTTGATTTGCCTGCACTTATAAGCTTGGAGGTTCCAGGGGTGAGATTTGAGATTAGGCCTTCCTGATTCTTCAAGTGGCACGTTTTCGGCTCTCTGATCCTGGCTTTTCCTTGTTATTTCTTACTCTGAAATGATGTAGAAGGCAATCAAGGGACAGGCTTGGCTCTCTATAACACACAACAAGGTCTGCCTCCTGAAACTAGTGTCACTTGTAAGTCAGAGGACAGAGAATGACCTTGAGGTTTGCCTAATTTATGGTGCCTCTCCTTGCAATCTGCCTGCATTGTCCTTCTGTCCTAGGCTTAGGGAAAGAAGAAAACTCTATTTATGTAGGTAGTACAGGGGAAAGAGAAGAACAGAAATGCTCTGATCACTTCTTTTCATTCTCTCCTATTCTTGATTCAAAATAAGAGTTCCCAATTTGTGGAAAGTGGTGTTGCTAGCCATGGATGTGGCCTGCAGGCTGATGGGCATTAGGTGATGTGTTTATGTATCTAAATAAAGAATGCCTATTGAAGTACTTCTTAACATTTATTTTTAGAAACAAAAGACTTAAATGTACATGTCTACCAAACAATGAGGTGGTCACACAAGCAATTTTAAGTGGGGGGAGGTAGGAAAGATTGTAAAGAATGTTATAAACTCATGTTAAGTCAAATTTATTCTTATAGACTAAAAAACAGTACAGAATATTTGAATCAGCTGAGTCTGGTTTGAATTTTGATAGATACAGACAAGTTGAGTGGCCTCAGTAATTTTTGGATTTTTTTTACAACTGCTATCTTGTCTATGAAACACATAATAGTGCCTACTTCACAGAGTTGGCAATCATTTAGTATAGAAAACTGTGAACAAATGCCAGTTTCTTACTTTCTCAGAAGTCTCCAAATGCTGGTGGAATGTGGCGAGCCATTTGGTAGAATATCAGTGGAGGACAGAAGATGGACCAGCTTTGCTCTCTGGAGAGTTTCCTTTGGAGAATGACTTCTCCCTCTCAGTTCATCTGACACCTACTTTCTTCTTGGTTATCTCTTTCAGCTATTTTTTTGTCCACTACCACTTCCATAGACACTGTGCAAAAAGGAATTACAGTAGATAAACCAATAAGCCAGTAGTAATGTATTTTAAGCTCCAGGAGGGAAGTTGGGTGCACAAAAGAGTTTTATGTGTTTGCTTTAACACTTTTAGGCTGTGTGGACTTCCTTGTGAGTGTACTAGGAAGAGAGTGGGCTACACCGAATGGACCACTCTCTCAGAGGCAGAAGGCTGGGGACTCAGGACCATGGTCCAGATAGCTGTCTTTTCTCACAAGCCTAGTAGGGTCTTGTTGGCTTGTTTAAGGGTATGGGCTATGGGTTATGTTCTCAAGGGCCTGGGACCAGGTGTAGTCCAGTGCAGCATTGGTATCAGGAAGAGCAAGCACACTGAGCAGAAGGAATAGAAACTGTGCTATGTATTCCACAACCTCTCTGGCATTTCCTCACTCTTCATCCTATACCTCAGCCATCTTGTCTTTAGCTAACAATCACCCTTTGAGTAGCCTTCTTGAAACCCTGCCTGAAACCCCTTTCCTACCTTCTTGCTAGGCCAACTCTTTCTAATTTTTCACAACTCATGCTGGGCCTTACCATTCCTTGGATGCCTGTGGTAACTCCTCCTGGGATCTTTGTCTGTGTTAGGCAATTCATCTGTGATTCCTTTGAGCCAGGCCTTAACTTTTTCTAGGCTTTCATCACAATACATTACATGAGTCCATTGATTTCTTAAAGGAAGGGATTATAAATGACCAATCCTAAACTCTCTTTCTCTGTCTTCTCAAATTGTCTTCTCTTGCTCTGTTTCCTCATATCATTTCCCAATTAAACCCTCTTCATCTGTAGTCTAGAATATTGCAACAGCCTCTTATATAGCTATCTTTATCTTTAGCCTACTGTCTTTCAATTATTGGAGCATCCTTCTAAAACATAAACTTGACTATGTCACCCCTCTAGTGTCTCATCAGCTCCCTTGCCTCTACAAGAGTTTGTCTTAATCCAAGTCTTAGGTTGGGTTGTACCAGAAACAGATACCAAGATTAAAAAAAAACTGAGTGCAGAAGTTTATTTGGGGACTGAAGGGGAGATGAGGAGTGTGGGTACATGAGATGAGGAAGGCAAGAAAACCATTACCGATGGCAAGAGCTCAGGTCCAAAAGGTGCCTCTGACATGTAGAATGTGCCTAAGCAGTCATATCCCAAAAGCCATAAATCCAAGTCTGCTCCAAAGAAAGATCCATTAGTCATTGGCTGAGAGTATTCCTAGAGGTTTTAATTACCTGTCACTCTGGTCTGGTCTGCTCTGGAGGAAGGCTAAGCAAATGCCAGTGGCCAGAGGATGCCTGCAGGCAGCGAGAGTGGCAGGTGACTTCAGGAGGAATCTTTGTGTGGAATAGTTGAGTGCTGAGGGGGGATGGGAGGTGCACTGCCAGCATCCCCTGCAGCTAGCTTCCAAGGGTCTCAGGAGCCATGAGTTTCCCAGCTCTTTAGCACCCTTTCCCTTTGCTACCCACTCAGGAGCCCTGCGCTACCTGCATGAATCTATATTCTTCAGGCTGGTTTTTTAAGTTTATTTTTACTTCCATGCTGTTGCTCACAATACGACTCCTGCCTTAGATTCCATTCACTTGCTTCTCCACCTGGTTAACACCTACACATCCTTCAGTACCAACATTACCTCCTCCAGGAGGCTTTCTTTGTCGGCTTCTTCTCCACCTTGATTCAGTCACTTCTCAAGTAGCATATTTCATGGATCTGCTTTCCTCACAAGGTGATGAATTCTGTGGCATGTTTAGACCATCTGATTTCTCTCTGAGGCCCTAGTGATGAGCCTGTGGCTTGATATCCTAAGTAACATGCATCGGACTGAGCTGCACATCTACGGCTCACTGTTTGGCACAAGTTGGGGCCCAATATTTGTGTCCTGAATTGAACTAACCTTTCTACCAGCTTCCTCTTTCTACTGGCTATGGCAGTAAGGGGATAAAATTTAAGTTTTAAAAATCTCCCCCAGAGGGACAAGCAGTTTATTCTTCTTCTACTCAGAAAGATTGGATCTGAAAGTGGTGACAAAGGGGAGGTTCAGAATCCATAGGAGACAAAAGGTAATCAGTGATATGCACATGATACATGCACACACATGTGCACACACACACATGCACATGAAAGGGAGCTTAACACATGGTACAGATTTATAAGGGCTGGGCCTAAGACAAGGAGAAATGCAGGTTGATAAAGAAATACATGAAAGAGATGAAAAAAGGGAAGACAAAGGGAACAGGAGGAAGGAAGGCCAAATAATGGATTAATTAGAAATGTAGTGAATGGAAACTCCTGGAAGGTGATTTCTGCCTTTCAAGCAATCAGAGATGGGAGAACTGCAGCTATGAGCTCTCCATCTGCTTTCCCACGTTGGCGCAAAGGTAAAGTATATGTCTATGTAAGCATAGTGCTGGGTGAGGAGCGTTTTGAACCTTATGAATAAGACACACATTTGTTATCTTTGTTCAGTGCTATCTCTTTTGGCAGTGAGCAGTGCGTGGAGTTTGCTAGCCCTGTCTGTGTCCTCTTTTAAGAGGTCAAATCTTCAAGGAATAGGGCAGAGTGATGCAGTAGCTCCCATGTGCATGACTTTGGCCTTGTGCTGTTGGATTTGCAGTGGCTCATGAAAGAATAATGAGCCACATCAATTTTTAAAGCTAACTAATGCTCCTTTCAGCTCAGCTGTCTAAAAGTTTGCAAAGCAGGAAGCATGGCTCCCCAGGAGAAGGCCAGGACTCATGACCTAGTGTCAGATCTGCTGCTGCAACTGCTAGTGCCTTAGATTATTCCCTAGTGAATTGTGGCACTCCAGAAGGGAGAGAAATGGTTTGAATTATCATTCAGGTCAGAGAGCAGAAGCTAAGAGAATTGTATTTTGCAGGAATCATCTTCCTTCTGAGTTCTTAGGTAGACTAGATTTGGAAGCATAGGAAGAATTTCTTAAAAGTTCTTTTATTAAATCATTTGCCCTGGATATTTTGTTCTCTAAATGTGTTTAATAGCCTCTGTGCCAGGTACTAAACTATTGTGTCTGAGCCCTGACATTTTGCATTCTATTTGGTGATGCCACTGTAGGAGTTAGCAAACCAGGCTGGGTTCCTGTTAACGTTTGGCAGTAGTGGGATCAACAGGAAGGAAGAATTTGCTTTTAGTGTCCTTGTTTGTCTTGGGTGCAGCCATGCAGCAACCCTTTCTCATCCCAGCAGAGCCAAATCATTCTGATAGCATTCATGAATGCCTTCAGTAGTTTTCCTAACACACACAGAGCCATTCTGGTTGAGAGTACCTCCTCAGACACCAGCAACCACCAGTTTGCTCCTTCAATTCAGAAACCTGGGTTTCATCTCTGAAGGGCTCTTCCTTTTAACTTCTCACATTTGAACAATTCCATTATCTTTCCAGAATTCTTTTGATCTCTGGGCTATAGATTATAACCTGACAAGCTCATTCTGCTTTTCCTGGTACTTTGAAGGTCTTTCAATACTGATGGTCCAGTGTCCTGGAACTCCCTCAGTTCCACATAGCTAAGGACAGTTTGTTGGTCACTTTAAGAGCGAGAGCTGCTTCCTGCAGCTTCTACCTCAATTAGCTAGTTAAAACTTTGGATCATGAGAATAGTACTTTATGATAAATTTTCTCTTTTGAAACAGCTAGAGTGATTTCTGTCTCCTGACTGAACCTTTATGTATCCTCATTTCTAATTCATAGGAAGTTATTTTAAATCAGAAAGCATCCATTATTTGTGGGCAAAGCTAAAGTATTCCACTACGGAGTATTACTTTGTTTTACTGCTTCTATTTTGAACGCTACTGCTACAGCAGCAGCTGCTCTTAGGTTATAACAATAGCTCAGAGATGTATAGCATCTAACAGTGCATACAACAAGTCAGGCACCTCTTCTCGGATTTTACAGGAGCTCTGTGAGATGAGTACTGTTATCTCTACTGAAATGAATTCAGAGGGGAAGAATGACTCGCCCAGGGTGACATAGCTACTCAGAAGTTGCTGAGTTTCAAATTCACTTTTAAAAATTTTCTTGCTTTCTTTTTTGATCTTAACCTTGCAGCCTTTCTGGAATAAAATTTAATTATAAGCAAGCAGTAGTTCTGTTTCATTTTATTTTATGATTCTTTTGCTGATTCCCCAACCTCTACCCCAAGGCCTTTGAATTTTATTTAGTTCTACTAGATAAAATGGACCATAGAGATGCATAGATTAGGCGGATTAGGCTTTTTGGATCCTATGCATTCTGCTGGACATCTCCTTATTCCTGGCTTGTCTCACATTTCCAGGGAATTTGCATTCAAACTAAAAGCTTTCTAGGACCCTCGTCTTAGACCTGATTCACTTAAAAGGTATTTCTCATAGTATTCAATTTTATTAATACTGTAAAACAATCTACATTAAATAACTGGATCACTTCATATTCAGGACACATCCCCCTTCGGAACATTTTTATTTGGCTAGCAACGGAAGTATTCCTGTAAGTGCATCTAGATAGCGTTGGAAAAGATTGCCAGGATGATGGAGGCTGTGCGTGTACTAGGGAGACAAGGACTGCAGTGTGTGTGAAGAGAGCAAAAGCCTGTCCACTGGAGTGCCTGCTTGCTTTCTGCTTGCATTTTAATTAATGAAACCAGGTGCTTTGCAGACAGATTCTGAAACAACAAATATGCACGCATAGTATTTGGAGTTAGAAAACTAATGGGAATGAAACAGTTGAGAAAATCTGACTCTCAGTTTTTATAACTCTAAAATAAGGATATTTACTGTAATATATATCAGCATATACTTTTTAAAATATTATGTTCTATAGAAGGCCCAATGCTGCCTTTACCATTACTACTCATGTTACTGAGTTTTCAAATTTGTACCTGTAATAGCAGAATTGGATTGAAAGCAGCACTTTATTGACATATAATCATAACCCCAAACCTCCAATGTAATGAAATTAATTATATGTTATTTAGTGGCATTACAGAGCACATGTTCATTACCTCAGTGTCTGCAGGTCAGAAGTTTTGAGCATGGCTTAGCTCAATCCTCTGTTTCCTGGCTTTTCACAGGGTTGCAGTTGAGCAGTGGCCAGTGCTGGCTTCTTACATAAGGCTAGACTGGGAAAGTGAGCCTTTGGAGCTTGCTTACATGGTTAATGAAGGGTCCAGGTTTTTGTGGGTAGCTCAAATGAGAACTCCACTTCTTTGTCCTCAGTGTCTTGTCATGTGGATCTTTCCACTATGACAGTTTGCATTGACTATAGCCAGCAGAGGAATTAGCACTGTTATACTACCTTTGCCTTATTTGTTAAGAGCAAGTCATTACGGGGCAGTACACCTTGAATAGGACAGGACTACAGAAGAATATGAATATTAAGAGGTGACAATCTTTGGGGGTCATCTTAAAAGCTGTTTATAATAATAAAGTTCATCGATCATGTGGTTGGGGTTTGAATCTGTAATGGGGACTTTCATGCATCCTTTTTTATATTCTACCCTATAAGATCTAAATCTTGTACCCTATCTACTGAGATGCACCTCTATAAGAGGAGTCCAGCTTTCATTTGGCCTGCTTATTCATTTCAGTCCAATGTGGTAGAAAAAAAAGAACATGTTATGCCACAGGGATTAAACCCAAGACAGGTTCTTACATCTATAAGACAGAAATGGGCCAGAAGATATAGTCTTAGACTCTGAACAGTTAGATGAATAACTCTCCCATTATTATAGGGTTACCAGTCATGCTATGAAGAGAACTTGCAGTATAGGAAGAAAAGATGAGTCCTGTTGAATCATAGCTATAAGGCAGGATAAAAATGTTTATACAACAGGATCAGATATTTAAAATTATCTTAATTTTTTATTTTGAAATCAGGTTCACGCATTAAATGTCCAATAAGATACGAAGGGACCAGGAAATACCTCATGGATAAAATTAGATACAGGTGTGGATAAACAAATTGAGTTCAGATAAGGAAAAAGGTACAGATGTACACTGCATTCTTTATTCATTAATCCAACAAACATGAGCTGGAAGCTGCTTCTTTGTAGTTTTACTGAAGATGTAGAATGAAAAATAACGGTGTGGGAAAATGGAGGAGACAGGTGAATAAATAGCTTAATTATATGATCAGAGAAACAATCAAGGTATGTGTAGAGGTTAGGGGAAGTTTAGAGGAGTGGATGGTTAATTCCACTGGTTAGGAAAGAAAGAGGTACACAAAAACAAAATAAGCCGCACATAGTGGGATCTAAGATATGCCTCAAAAAGCTGAATAAATCAGGCTATAGAAACCACGAGAGGGGAAAGTTCTGTGTAAGGAAGAAGCAGGGGCTGTGTATGTTCTTTAATTTATGAGCAGTGGTCTGGTTGCATTGTGCCTTTCTTTAGCTGCTTATCAGCTGTGGCCTAACAGATTGCCTCAAAATGAAGTGCTTTAGAACACCAACTATGATGACTTTCTGGGTTGGCTAAGTTCAGCTGGGAGCTTCTACATAGTGCTGTCTGGGGTTACTTGGACATTTACATTCATCTTGGAGTTCAGGCAGGGCCAGAATGTGCAAGATGTCTTTACTCCCATATCTTACACTCAGCTCAGGTATCTAGATTGGCTGGCACCTGCAAAACCTTGCTCTTTTTCCAGATAGTAGTCACTAATTGTATTTCTCTCTCTCTCTCTCTCTCTCTCTCTCCTTCTTTCCCTCTCTTTTCCTCCCTCCCCCCTCTTTTGAGACAGGGTCTCGTTATGCATTTCAGGCTGGCCTTGAGCTCACTTTTGTAGCCCAGGTTAGTCTCCTGGTCTCGAACTCACACTGATCCTCCTGCCTCAGCCTCCCAAGTGCTGGGATTACAGGCATGCACCACCATGCCTGGCACCTCTAATTGTATTTTTAGGCAGCAACTGGATCCTGAAAGAGTGAAAATGGAAGATATCAGATCTCTTAAGTCTTAAGCTCTAGATTTGTACATCACCTTTTTACACTTGTATTGTATTAGTGGGATAAGGCATACTAGATTCACAGTTCTGGGAAACTGAGCCATTCTCAGTGAAAGGAACAGTGTGTTCTGGGATAGATAGGTTGCTAGCTTCTGCCTTTGCAGTCAAACTGCCACAACTGCACACTTACCCTTGTGCCTGTCTATTCATGCAATAATTGAGGCCATTCAAGTAAGTGAAGCATTCCCTCGGGAGTTTGAAGGCTCTGCCGGGTCTCAGGGGCCTAGGTTACCACTGAGAACTGTGACCTCTTTGATAGGGAACCTGCCAGTTTCAGTTCAAGAAGGGGAAGAAAATGGGGGCTGCTTCCTTGTTTCTAGATGGCACATTTTATGTATTCCTAAGAAGACAGAAATGGAGTGCTGTCAGGATTTGAAAACATTTCCTTAAATTTAATACACTTACATCGAAAGGCAGTTAATGAAATTTGTTTTGCTAATAAAATGTCAATCTCCTTGATGAACATATGCAACAAAAACTGAAAACAAAAGGTATAAAATTGCCATGGAGATGGGTAATTGTGGTGAATCTGCATATATTAGCTCACAGTATCGCAAATAACACCATGGCAGTCTCAAGTGCTAAGACACAGGAAGTATTGTTCTGTTAAGAATGTGCAAAATCACAGTCTGCTCTCATTAAAATAACATTAGAACTATTAGAAAATTAAATATTGTCTAATGACAATGGAAAAGAAAAGCATCCTTTGAGAATCTGGTTTAGGAATATTATGCTAGGAGTGGAATATGGTTGCATGTTCTGTGTGAGAGAATCTTGAAATCAGGTATTGGTCTTTGGAAGTCACCTATCTCCTTTCAGCAGCATTTTTATTTTGACTTGGCTTTCTCTTTCAAGGGATCCAAATGTTTTGCCTATAACTGGAACTGTGGTAGGAACTACAGCAAAGACAAAGAGACAGGTACCTTTAAAAAGAAATTTAAGACTGAACTTTATAATCATTTCCGTTGGGTTTAACACCTGCCAACTTTGAGTGGCTTACCTCCTTCTCCTTCCCATGACCCTGATAGCAGTTTTTCAGTCCTCCCTTTTTTGTCAACTCCTTAAACACTGTGAAGCTTAATTTCCTTGTATCTACAACATGGAAAATTTGCATTTTGTATCTCAAGTAAACTAATGGGTATAAAGCATCCAGAACATAATCATTGTTTAATGTCAAGGATATTAGTTGGAGAGAAAGTTGCAAAGGTGTATAAAATAATGGCTGAGTCAGGAAGATGCTCTGATGATGCATTAAACTGGGGCTTGGATTTTAAGTTCTGGAGACATTCAGAGGAGTCTGGGGGGGTGTAGGTGTGAGAGTGGGGCTGAAGAAAGAGTTCAGAGGCTGCTCATGGAAGTCATTGGATGTGGGAAAGTGTAGAGGCAGAACTAAGCACATTCATGGTCAGAGGGGGAGACGTACATGATTTTAATTAAAGACGTATTAGTTATATGTATATAATGTCACAAAGGGTCACAAAATTCAGGCACAGGAGTGTAGGATGTGATGAGTCTACTTAACTGCAAAGGCTCTTAGCAAATTGTACACATTCCAAATTATTTGAAATTTATGTGTTGCATGTTTTCATTTTTTGAGTCAATTTAAACCTCTTCCCTCTCTTTTCCCAAATTATGCTCTCATCTTTATCCTACAGTGTACTGTTTACTTCAAAGTGCAATTAAAGGACTGGGCCAAATAGCAAATGGAGCATATCTTGCCAACTCTACCTGCAAAATGTATTACATTTGCTTAACTGTGATTCAAATTTGGGACAATCTGAAAAGGAAAGGGCAGTGGTGTTTGGGCAGTGACAGCACCATTTATTACCTTGCTATGAAGCAGGGAAGTGATCCAGTGGGACTGTTGGATGAAAGATCAACTGGGAAGCAGACAATGACTCAAGATTAATAGTAATTTCTCATGCCGGGGTTGTGATTTACAAGTGTTTACAATGTGCTCACAGCCAGTATCTCTTGTAATTCCTAGGACAACCCGATGAGGTTGTTAAACAAAATGCTGCTGTATTTATTTTAC
Organism: Myocastor coypus; assembly: GCA_004027025.1. Lineage (NCBI taxonomy): Eukaryota > Metazoa > Chordata > Mammalia > Rodentia > Myocastoridae > Myocastor > Myocastor coypus. Next base: position 67,207 of record PVJA010006208.1, read on the forward strand.
ACATGAGAGAGCTACAATTGGAAGAAAGAGGAGGCTTACTCAAATTTACAAAGCAAGTAAACAGTGGAGATAAGTGGAAGCTCAGGGTATTATTTTCATCCATCAAATATCCCTTCTATGTGTAGTGTTTCTGACGCACCTTCCCGATCACTTTATCCTGATGCTGGAATAGAGGACACCAGAGGAGGGATTTAATAGGAGACAGTCATGATGTGATGGTGCTACTTTGGTGAACCAGACAGTGCTTTGGTGAACAGATGCTGTGGAGAGGAGGCATCAGATGTTCTGGACACCCTCTTTCCCAGATGCTGATGAGTATTGCTTTTCAGTCCCTCCTTTTTTGTCCATGTCTTAAACACTAGAATTCCCCTTGTTTTGCAGTTGTCTCTGTTCTTGTCTTTTCCCCCATGGTCACATAGGTTATGTTCTTCTCCACTATAACTGTTATCAATTTTAAATTCTCATCTCCTGGTCAGTTTCCCAAGAGCAAGACATTTAAGGACAATCTCTTGACTGGTTCATGCTCTCTCCCTTTGTCTCAGGAATCATATATTATCTTTTATTTTTTCCTTGTCCTGAATTTAAAATTTTGCCTTTTCAGTAAATGTTTCTCATTAAGATTTAAATTGCTCAAATTTTTCCTATTGGGAAATTAATACAATTCCCCCAAATTTTCTTTAAGTACTTGTTTACTGCAAGTAACAAGCCATATTCTTCGTCTGTCTTTCTCCACTAAACTTGTGGAGTGTCTGTATCCTTTCTATTTCCATTTTTGCCTGCCATCCACTCTTTTCGATCCACTCCCATTTGACCTCTGTCCCCACCACTCCAATGTAATAGCTTTGCTAGGAGGCTCAGTGACCTCTGTATGACAAAACCCAGAGACATTTCCCGTGCTCACCTTATGAGACTTTTTAGCAGATGAACACGGTGAGCTAATGCTTTATCCCTGGAACATTTTCAACTTGGCTTGTGTACCACAGCTCCCTTTGGTTTTCTTCTACTTTTCCAGAGTGTTCTGTGTCTTTTGCTCATCCTCCATTGACAAACTGTTAAATGTTTCCATTCTGTGTCTTTTTTTCCTCACTCCACAATATTGTTAAGTGATTTTTCCATGCATTTAGTGACCAACTGCATAGATATAACTGTCGGTCACAAAGTTATGCTACATATTGTTTCTGATCCTCAAATATGTGTAGTCTCTTAACTAACTTCTTTCCTTGGGTACTCCAGGGTCCCTCAGACATACATGTTTAATACTTAATTCCTCTAATCTTCTCTATCCTAGTGAGTGCCCTCTCAATATATTTAATTCAGAACTTCTATATGTCTTCGTTGATGACTATTGTCTTTTTTATTTTAGTAAAGGTTCTACAGGGTGTTCAGGGTTTCACTAATAGATTGGACTCATAGAGATCCACCCATTTACAGCCTCCCAAGAGCTGGGATTACAGGCTAGCACCACTGTGCCCATTCTCCTTTGCATTCTCAGGGAAGGGCCGGCACAGTAGGCTGGGGGATCCACTCCCTGCCCCTTCACCTGCTTGCAGGCACTTTAATCTGCTGAACTATTTGGTTGGCCCTGATGACTTCTGTCTCATATTACATTTCAACACCCTGATCTTCCAGGCATCTCCTGTATTCACTTTGCCCTGTTTCACTACAACAACCAAGACAAAGCTATCTCTTGCCTGAATATGGAAAACCATCCTAATGCATTTATAATAGTTCACTTTTGTTCCATGGGTTCACTTTAGACCAAGTCAAAATGATCACTTATTTACTTACTGTCCTTTGTTGGAATAAGTCAAAGTTGTTCATATCATGTCTAGGAAGATCCTCTCCCCTTGTCATTCAGATGTGACTACCTCTGCAGCTTTATCTTGTTCTAGTCTCCTATATCTGATGATAAATTTGGGAAAGCTATGCTAATCCACTTAAAACACCAGAAAGCCAGTGAATAATCAGAAGGAAGATTTTAATTTTAGTAGAAATAGTACGTTCTTCAAACAGTAAGCCAAACTAAATCCATTTGGCCACTATATCCACACTTAAACTTACAAAACTGTATTATCTAGTAGAATAAATTGTATCTAAATAAAAAGTAGGTCTATTTTATTTTAGGGAAGAGTGTACAGGGTTTTCAGGCTCTTACTACTAGATTGGATTCAGTGATCCACCTGTTTATAGCCTACCAAGAGCAGGGATTACAGGCATGTGCCACTATGCCCAGACTCAATTGCTGTTTTACTGCTCCGTGGGAATGGGGCTGGCATGGCAGGCCCGGGGGTTGAATCCCCAGTCCCTGCACCTGCTTGTAGGTGCTTTAATCCGCTGAACTATTTGGCCAGCCTGTTCTATTTTAATTTTTAAGAAATTTATTTGCAGGACTTCTCAGAATTTCAAATATAATATACACTAAATTTGAAGGTATATCTAGTACATAAATTATTTTATGATATATTTCTGTTTCCTGTTTTTTAGTAGAATGTCTTACAAAGCAAGCATTATATGAAACACAGACAAAATCATGACATAATTCAATTCACCAAAAGTTTGTTAATCATTGCTCATGTCCATTGTAGGAGACAGGATAGCATTTATGCACTACTTAGGACTCCTTCAATCATAAGAGATATAAGAACCAATTTTTGCTAGCTTGAGTAAAAATGCAATTTATTGATCAGGTGGTAGGAAAGCCAAGGCATAGACTCACTGTGGCATAGTAGCATCAAAGCATTCAAACTAGACTATTGGGTCTCTTCATGTCTTGTCTCTGGGTCATCATAAGACAGGCTTACTTTCTCAGTATGACATCTCTCTTAGGTTTTTCCCAGGAAAAAAATGAAATGGACAGTTTCATGAAAGTTTATTGGGAAGAGTTCTGGGGAATTACATCTCTGAGGAAGGAGAAAAACATGACTGGGTAGAAGACAAATGGATGTACTTCTGTTGACCCTCCAGGGAGCTCTGGAACCTTCAGGGTTGTCCCAAGTTGAAGCAGAGTCTATGCATCATTTACTGTGGACTGATCCCTGGAAGGAACAATAACTTTGATGAAATGTTTCCTGCTGGCAGAGAACAATTCCTGCTGAGAGACATAACTCTGAGCTACCAGAAGCCAACACTCACAGCATCTGGGGAAATGAGTGTTTTGACCCTGAAAAGGATGACTGAATGGAGGACCATGGGTCTGCTGCAGCTGATCAGCATGGCCCCGACAGTTCAAGCCTGCGTCTTTTACTCAATATTCCAGAAGGAGAAAGATGTACTTTCCAGATGGAATTTGTGAAAGATGATTTTTCATTATCCATCCTGGCATCCTGCTGCCCCTACAATTTGGGGGCGGGGGGCGGTCATGTGGGGGAAAGTGCCACCATGTGTGAGGAAGGGAAGACTCTGAGGAAGACATGCCACATAAACAAAGAAGAAGGGAGCTGCGGTCTGTGGTGGCTTGTAAAATCCTACTGAGCAGAAGAGTGATGACACATCATCACAAATGGTGATAAATAATACAAAAGTGGTTTTCAGGAGGCTGAGGCAGAAGGATTATGAGTTTGAGTCCAGGCTGAATTACTTAGCAATTCAGTGAGACCCTGTCTCTAAATGAAAAAGTTAAAAAGGGTTGGGGTTGTAGGTTAGTGTGCAGGCCACAGGCTCAATTCCTAGTACTCTTCTCCTAGCCCAGAGTTTATGGGAAGTACTTCTAAAAAGTATTACTTGAGGCCTTTCAGTCTTGTTTCATAGGTGAAGATGGGGAAGGGAAACTTGTTTCTGATTTATGTTTGTCCTTACTTATAGATGTATATTCTGTAGCATTGTAATTCTGAAGATAGCATATTATAGTGTGGACTTGTCTATTTAAAGTATTGTTAGAAAGGTAAGATAAAAATTATGTAAATTAGAATCATTTCCAACCACATGTATATAGAAATACTTTTCCATGAACATTGCTCATCTAAATGCTCACATTGTTTTAATAATAGTATAATACACATTTGTATTTATTGAATGCTTATTTTTCTAGGCATTCTATTAAGAAGCTGATACAGCCAGAAATGGTGTCCCATGGGTCTAATCCAAGTGTTGGGCATCAGCTGAGGCAGGATGGCTGCTGTGAGTTGGAGTCCAGCCTGGGCTGTGTAGAGAGTTCATGGCAAGCCTAAACTATGCAGTGAGGCCCTATCTAAAGAAGACTGATTTATGCATGTACCGTTCCATTATCTTTACAATATCCCTGAGATTAGTACCATTAGTGTTCTAATGCTACAGATAAAGGAGCTCAGATTAAATGCAGTAATTCACAAGTAATAAGTAGAACTTGGTTCTGGAAACACGGTGCTTAGCTCTTCTACTATGTTGCCGCATTACTAAAGTTAATAGTTTTTTTGATTAGATTTTTTCACAACAAATTATTTCTAGTTGAGAGCCTAATCCTTTGAATTTTATATAGTGATTAAAAAAACTTCAAGGGAAATTTGCAATGAGATGAAGATGAAAATGAAATTATGTCTTTTAAGTATTTGATGAGATATATTTTTGTATTAGCAATCATGGTTATAATGTTTTCAAATTAAAATAGACTCTACAATAACATTACAACATACAAAAAGCAAAAGAGGTGGAAAAGTTAATTTTTAAAACTATCATCCAATCAGTTGTTTCTCTTTTTAAAAATTATTTATTTATTTATTTATTTATTTATTTATTTATTTATTTGGTACAGGGTCTCACTATGCAGCTCAGACTCATAGTGATCCTCTTATCTGGACCTCCCAGCACTGGATTACAGGTGTAACCACATTCACTTTTGGTGGCCAGCTTGTCTCCTGGCTGGCACCGTATGTAGTACCGGGCATTGAAGTGTGTATGGGGGGTCCTTGCACTTGCCAGGTAAGACATTGGACAGCTGAGCTATCTCCCCACCCTGTTTTTCTCTTTATATTACTCCACGGATCTGGTCCACAGGAAGATCTTCCTTTAATTTGCACACATCTATAAGATTTTTTTTAGATTTAGCCATATGAGGTTTTTAAAATTTGACATTTTTTTCTACAAAGATAAATTGATGTAGCCAATATCATATTTTTCAGGTTTAATTCAATGCATGGCATTGACATTTTCAGGTTGCTATGTAGTCTTTATACTTGATATTTTAATGAATATCTCATATTCCACCCAGTAAAAGATCATTTAACCATTCTTTTTTTTGGGAGGGGGGTTATCCTTAGCTTTTTACTATAGTAAGTAAATATCTTCACACGTACACCTTTATTTCTTTTTAAGGGCTATTACTTTAGGATAAATTATCAGAGAATTAGTGAATACAGGAGTGGTAATATCTTAATGGTTTTTTAAAGATCTTTTTTTCTTTTTTTGTGTGTGGTTGGCTAAGCCCACCCTGGTGAATGTGGTGGCAGGGATAGAACTGTAGTCCCTGAGCTTGCCTAAGCTTGCCTAAGCAGGTACTTTAGGTCCCTGAGCCATCTCACTGGGTCTTCTTACAGGTTTTTGACGTATATTATTTTCGCTTTACAAATAATAAAGTTGCACCCAATAGTATATAAATGTATGAACTTAATCAGAACCTGGTTAGCCTTGAGTATTATCATCATTTTTGCTAATGCAGTTGATACAAAATGATACTTAATGAATATTTTAATTTTGTTGTTGTTGTTGTTCACAGCAAGGTGGAACATTTTTACATGTTTATTTTCTAAGTTCCATTTCCTCCTGCATAGATGATCAAATCATATTCTTTGCTTATTCATCTCTAAAACCTCTTGTTTTTTATAGGATAATTGTTCATTTTAAACAGTATGAACCATTTATCTTTCTTTCATAATCACTCTAATACCTGATTTTCTCTTCACTTTCATAATACTTTAGAAGATACAGAATAGATTTATACCATTAAATCTAAATTTTTACTAACAAGTGAATAAACAACAAAGGTTCTGAAACAAGAAAAAAATAAATAAATAAAATAAAAAATTTAAAAAAATAAATTTTTACTAACAAAGTTTAGAAAATTTTAATCATTGCATATATGTAAAATTTAAAAATATTTATTTTCTTGTTGATATAGAATTTTTTCTAGCTTAGGTGATAAAATGAAAACATAAATGATTTTGTTTTAAATCTGCATCACTAAAGAAGTTGTACTTCTGCTATTGTTTAGTACTATTTCCTCTAGGAGACAACATTCAGTGTAATAGAATGTTTTGTTTAGTTTATTTATATTTAATTGTACAAGTTTTTATGGTGCCAGTTAAATTTTACTACTTAATAGGATAGTCACTTTTCATACTTTTCAAACAGAACATTTTAAATGTTTTCTCTCTACTTTTCTTCTTTGGCTTATTTTTTTTTTTATTTTTATAATTATTTATTTATTTATTTATTTATTTATTTATTTTTTCTTGTTTCAGAACCTTTGTTTGTTTATTCACTCATTTTCATGGCCGGCTCAGCCCACCCTGAGGGCAGGGCTGGCTCGGCATGTGGTGTCGGGGATCGAACCGCGGTCCCTGAAGCCGCCCAAGCTTCCCCAAGCAGGGGCTTTAGACCACTGAGTCATCGCGCCGGGCCCATTCTTTGGCTTATTTGATATTTCATAATTTGAGTAGGCTTAAAATAGTGTATTAATTTACTTTTGCTGCTTTAAAATAATATCACAACCTTAATAGCTGAAAACAGAATGATTCTTTTTTTTTTTTTTTCTTTTAAACCTTACACTTCTAAAGATTAGGGGTCTAGTACTGGCCTCACTTGGCTACAAGTCCATATCTCAGTAAGGCACCCTGGGCACTTTTTGGAGGCTAGAGGGCAGAGAATGTTTCCTTGCTTTTTCCAGCTTTGGAGGTGGCCATGTAATGAGCTCATTACATGGGCTCATCCTCTCCATCTTCAAAGGCAGCAATGCTCCATCTTTCTGACCACTTCGATCAATGAACATGTTCTGGAGAGAGTATCTGATTTTTTTTTCCTTTTTTATTGTTTAAATTTAACACGAGTTATATTACATATTTTCATCATCAGATCAGTTTAGATTAATACATATAGGTATATAAGCTTGATCAAACAATTAAACATTAACCCTTCTAAATCAACATTATTATTATTATTTTTTCTTTTCCCCTTTCTTTTCTTTGAAAGTTGACATATTGCATATTGTC
>PVJA010006209.1:0-74409 GCA_004027025.1 Myocastor coypus
GGTCCCAAAAAAAAAAAAAAAAAAAAAAAAAAGAGGTCTCTAGCTTCACCAGAGTCCCCAGGCTCCTGTTTTAAATTACTGCGTCTTGGAGTAATTAGTTACTTAGCTACCAATAGGTGCATCAGCTTTGTCTGCTTTTCCTCCTCCCTCTTCCACTCTGTTGTTATACTGCATTCACTGAGGCTCTCTCTGACTTTCTAGAGTTTTGCAAATTGCTTCTCCCAGGCTTCCTGTTCCCAGAAGCTGTGCTGTAACTAACCTCTTACAGATACCTCCATTTGATTTAGAGTCCAATAGCGTCGTGCTTTAAGTCAGCCTATTAATTTCGGAAACGAAAGAGCCACAACCATCATGCCTTTGCTGTTTTTTCAGTATTGATATATGTTAATGGCATCTTCATCAGGTGCTAGCACATCAAGAAGATATTAAAGCCTCTCTCTTACCACAAGGTATGACAGTGGAGACCATTTTTCATGATGTAAAACAATAAGGTTGTGGTTTAAGACACATCTTAGAGCCATGGGGGATGTAGTAATAGCTAAAGTTAATGCAGGTCAGGAAGAGTTAGAGGCTTTTCAGTAAAGATCATGTGGCCAAAGTCAAAGATCCTCACTGAGAGAATCAAGACAACCACATAGCTCAAAGCCTACAGCACCGAAGTTGGAATGTTTGCTTTAACTTCTGGAGCTTGTCAGAGATTGCCACACGCTGCTATCAGACAAGCACTTTGTACCAACATGTCAGCAGCAACATAGCTTGTGTTAGGGAGCTTTCTTTTTTCTTTGCTATAACAATGAGTAGAGCTAAATCTACCAAGCCGAGGGAAATATTTATTTTAGCTTACAATTTCACCGGTCCCAGTCCATGGTGCTTGGCCCTGCTCCTCTGGGCCTGCTGCGGCCCAGGATAGTGGCAGGATCACATGGCAGAGGAGATCTGTTCACCTCACAGTAGCCAGAAAGCAAAATGTCATCCAGTGATGAGGTATAGGTAACGTAGAGTAGAGAGGCGGTGCTTAACTCCGTCGTGCTCAGGTGAGCTGAGAGCTGATGGAATGGAAAGGCAGAGGACTGGCCTGTGCTCGCCCTCTCGCAGCTCTGAGCACCGCTGTGTACATGCTCAGCTCTTCAGACAAAGCAGACAAAGCTGGGGGCCAGTGATGAATCATGATAATAGCTCAAAATAATAACAAGAAGGTGAGGAGGGGAATGGGAAAAAAGGAAAAGCAGCAGCTCAGCTGTCTTTTGAGCACCAGCCCTCAGGTATGCAACCCTTCCTGAGCTGAGTGCACTCACTTATGTGAACCCTGCGACAATCCCCATGAAAGATCCTCCTGTGATCCAAGCCCTCCAGGAGGGCCACGCAACATTTGGGCCAGCAGTGGGCTGTGTGCGCGACACAGGACCTATTACATTATAACAGGACCGAAAGTTTCCCATTGTCTAGTGACATCACAGCCGTGATGCAATGAATTACGCCGGGATTTGAGGTAATGCTCGTTTACACAGCCTACTGTGCTGCAGGGGATAACGTATAGCAATGTAATGATGCATAATACCTGATAATAGGGACAAACGTCTATGTTACTGGTTTGTGTATTTGCTATACTGTACTTATTACTTTATTTTACATTTATTTATTTTTAAATATTTAGGACAGAGTCTACAGGGTCTCACTATGCAGATCAGACTCATAGTGATTCTCCTGTTTTCAGCCTCCCAAGCACTGGGATTATAGGTGTGGGCCATCACATCCTGGGGACAGGGCCTGCACGGTATGCTGGGGATTGAACCCCAGCCACTGTGCTCTGCCTAAGCAGGGGCTTTAGTCCACTGAGCTATCTGTCTGGCCCCTTCTACTTAGTATTCTAGAATATTCCTTCTAGTTATATAAAAAGTTTATTGTAAAAGATCACTGTAAAATACTGTGCTGTGTTCTTTCATCTCAGCCTAATGTAATCTGTACAACCTATATGATTTGAGTGTATCAAGAAGTCACTGCATACCATCTAGGTATATGTAAGTCTAACGTCCCATGGCCACACAATGACAAACTCATCAAGAATGCATTTGCCAGAATGCGTCCCCATTGACAGGCCACATTCTCTATAGTCAGAGAATGCACTGCTAGCAAGTGGCAGATTCAGGGAAGGTTATGTATTTATTCGTCTTAAGTGTTGTGTCATTGTTGCTGCGTACTGTGGAGGTTTGTGAAGATGGGCATTTTTAGAAGTAGCGTGAACCACATGTCAGACACACCTGGGAGCGGCTCCGAAGAATTCTTGGTTGGGGTGGACAAAAGATAAAAAGGCCGTCACAAAATACCTGAATTATAGTTTCAATCACTGAGGATTTGATGACAAACAACAAAACAAAACAACAACAAAGTGCTACTTAGTCTTGAGAGACACACGTGACCAAGGAAGGGACAAAGGCAGGGTTGTGATTGACGCCCATAGCTATAACCATCAAAGAAAGAGAGTATTCACAGGTGACAAAGAACAAGAGAAAGAAGCCATTCTGTTGGCACTGCTGTGTATGTGTATACCAGCTTGAGGGTCAGTGCTCTGCAGCTAGAGGGTGGGCGCTTTAAGGGACAAGGAGCTTAACTCTCAACACCAACACCGTGTCCGGTATCAGCAGCCGTTCCCATCCATTCACTTGGCAGTTGAGTGGGAAGCATGGCTGCATGTTTACAGCTAACGGATCCACTAACAAAAACCATGGCACGGGCCTCGGGCTCCTAACTGCTGCTGCCAGCCAGGGCTCAAGCCCCAGCAGTGCGTCTTCCCACCCACCTGACTGAAGTTAGGACTAATGCAGCATTCCAAACCTCAATTTCCTGGTATACGTTGAAGTAAGTAACTGTGGTGCACATTTCATGGCGAGACTTTACAGTCGTGATTATGAAACAACAATTGAGTGCATGGATCTGGTCTCTAACTGCACTTCTTAATTAGACTTACATACAGCTAGAAAAATTGAGTGACTGTACTGTGTCTTAGTTTCCTTTTGTGTAAAGTGATAGTACTAGGGTGGTAATCTCGTTTAGAAGCAGACAACATAGTCCAAGATTGCCAGTCCACACTTGAAGTTACAGAGTCCCAGACGATATGGCTGAGTGCCCACAGTACTGCCACATAGCACCAGGGTCAGTCTGTCGTCCCTTGCTTGATGCTCTGATGTCTCCTGCAGATCGCTAAGGAGCAGTAAAGCAAAGGATACTGGAATGCAGCTACCACTGTACCATGACAGCCGAGGTGGGAACTGAGGTGTATCTGATGACTGCCAGGTAGGTGGCACACACAGGGTGGATATCCCGGACAGAGAGGTGGATCATATTTAACATCAGACAAAGCAGAATGGAAAGACATTATAATCACAGCACCCAGAATGGAGCAAAATTTGAAATTATGTGTTCTTTATGCCTGGAATCTCATATTGAATATCCTCACACTGGTTAACTGCAAGTGCCTTCCACTGCAGAAAGAAGAACTGTGGGTGTGGGGTGTGGTGCTGTGTCCATATCGTGCAGTTTTGGCAAGGAGATACTTCATAAATAGGTAATGCATACAACAATGTCTGGCCCAGGAGCCGAGGAGACAGCTCCGTGGGACAAGTGCTTGCCTGGTAAATGCAAGGTCATGAGTTCCAACACCAGTTCTGAAAAAAAAAAAAAAAAAGGTCTGGCCCCTCTCAAGTTCTGCACGTGTTCCCTATTGTAGTTGAGGCACAGAATGCCCTTAAAACTTATGGCGCTGTACCTGGCACACTCCCTACTCAATAAATCATTGCCCTTGTGTATTTTACTGCCAACACTTAACATTAGCAGGAAAGGGGGTCATCTAATGTAAAATGCGAATGCGTCGCAAATTGTCACACTACTACAACTTCTAATAATCTTACTGTCTATTTCTTGTGAGCGACATTGTAAATTAAACTGTTTGCCCATCAAGTGGCTATTTCCTGGGAGTTCTGAGTTTCTTGTAGCATCCAGTGGTTCTTCTGGGTAATGTCACACACTGACTGATTAGCAATGATCACACTAGTGATGACCAGGGTCAAACCTTAGCCACCGTGCAAATATCCTCCATGTTTTATGGTTTATGTCTCTGGGACTTTAGCGGTACTTATCAGGAGGACTCTCCCTTGGAGGCATGCATTCTTAGTTTATTGTGCCCATTTTTCTCAAATGCAATTTTGTCCTACAGTTCTAGCGCTGGCAGAAGTATTGCAGAGTGGGAATGATGGGCCAGCTTTAGACTGCAGAAGAACCGGCTGGACCAGGACATTGCTCTCCCAGCTTTTATAGGCAGGAGCACCATAGCAGGCCTGTGTTCTACAGGACTAACAAGGCCAGGGTTTGTTCTCAAAGCAGACGCCCCCCTCCTTTCCTCTTGTTGCCTTTTGCAAGGCTCCTCCAGCTGCCTGTCAGGTGCAGGTTCTTGGCAACCCCGTGCCAGGCTCAGTGGGATGCATGTTTTCTGCCACAGCATAGCCATTGACAGGAAGGGCTGGCGTGTATCGCGTTTCAGTAGCCAACCAGGTGATTGCTTCCCAAAGGTGAGAGCAGGTGCTTCTCCACGTCTCCACTGTGCCTTTGCTCCTCCAGTCAGGCTGTCTGGTGGGCTACCCTGTGGCAAAACCCACTCAGATGGCACCTGGCAGGTGTATTTCACTTATGAGAGCCAGCCATTCTACAGTAGAGCGGCTCAATCGCGCTGCCCCACCGGCCTAAACAAACCCTTCCTACAAAATGTCCCACACAATAGCAAGTCATTGGAGAATTTTTTTTAAAAAAATGTATTGAAGAGCTGTACTTTAAAAATATAATTTCTTTTGGGAGAGAGATCTCTAAAATGTCCTTGTTGGTCATGGGAATGGTATGAATTAGCTTATCAGGGTTAAGGGTGTGGCCACTGAAGCCCCGGTAGTCAAGACTACTCGCTCCTACCTAGGCATCCATTGAGGAAATGTCTAAGAGAGACACGATTTAGGTAGAACGCTGTGTTCCTGGATCTCCATTCTGTACTTGAGAGGTAAGTCTCCTCTGAGGTCACACGTTGCCTCAACTTATTTTAGAGTGGCCCTGGGGCCCAAGGAATAGAGTCCCAGGAGGTCTTCATCTAAATGTGGCCAGAAAGTGAAGGCTGACTTGAGTTCACTCTTTGGAAAACAATGTCACAGGGAGGCATAGGATTTCTAGGCTATAGGAATTTTATAAAACCTGGACTAATGTTTCCCAGGATGCTTTGATTCACTCATCTGGTTTTACCAAGTGATGTGTAGAAGAGCTTTTCAAAGGACAGGGCCTCGTGGTCCTTCTCGGGGTGGCTATGTGGAGGCCTCCTGCCAGAATTGTGTCCACTCTGTCACCAGGCCTGTGTGATGTGCTGCCCCAGGGACAGTGCTCAGTAGCAAGTTTGTAGTGATGAGGGGACTTGACAAGGCTGGACGAAGGGAAAGAACACCCATCCTGTGGCCTTCTGCTCTTTCCCCTGGCTTTATGTTAGCTAATTTGCCCTGGGACCCCTGTGGGCCCTGGAGGGACCTCACTCCTCCCTCCAGGAAGAGTCGCTTTTCTTAGAATATAATGTTTATATACACACACAGGCATACCCATGCCTTTTTATTAAAAATGCATGTCGTTATCAGCAGCTCTTTCCTTTCCTAGGAATATGTGCATTTGTAGATTAGTAGAGAATGAGGAAAGTTCATGCTCATGTTTATGGCTCTGACGGAGACACTTCCAGCATTGCTTAGAGGCTGAGGCAGAGCTGTTTGATTGTAGGGGAATTGCAAATGAAGAGGGAGAAAGATGGATCAGTTTGGAAGAATCAATTTCCTAGAATTTCTAGAAAGCTGCTGTGCTGGGTGTGTGCACAGGGCCAGCTGACGCGCATCCTGTGGGTGGCCTTCCTGAGTCCCTCTGCACCCTGCCAGAGGCATGGGCTGCTTTATCTGTGAGGCCAGCCTTGCATGCAGCTGGGCTGACCATGAAAAGCTAAACATCCTTGGCAGACAGTAAATTCCATTAAGACACAAAGTATTCCCATCCTTGGGCATAAATTCTGAATGTTTAGCTCAGAACTCTGCACCTCATGGCCACTTAATAAATATTTGCTGACTTGTTGACACATTACCAAGGCAAGATGTGTCCATGAAAATGAGCGTGCACAGCATTTATCTGGCTGACCTTGGGCCTGTTTGCTGCTCTGTTTGGATTACTGTTTCCTCATCTGTAAAAGATACAGCACTTGGCTTTTATTGAGTGCTAACCTTAAGCCAGCATTGAGCCAAGTGCTTTACAGCCATGATTTCATTGGATTCTTTAAACACATCCATAGAGTATGCACTATGATTGTTTTACAAAGGAGAAGAAGACCGATAGAGAAAAGCCCCAGGCCACTGAGTGTGTAAATGGTAGACTGATGGCACTGAGACAGCAGCTGATGTGCCCAACAGCCTCTTATGGGACATGAGGAACATCTGAACCTTATTCCTTTGCACTTGGGAGGCATGCCTCCAGGTCACCTGTTGCAGAGGAGTGAGTTCAGGGGGTGCAGAGCAAAGCTTTTTGGGTCAGAAATGCCTTTGGCTCCAGGTTCCATGGCTTCCCAGTGGTAGAGCAGGCAGGGTGTGGGCTTGCTGGACAGGGGGCCTTGCCGTTGCATATTGGGGAGAGAACCTCCTTTAGACTCTGGTGTGTGAAGCTCTCTTCCCTTTGGCCTTTTCAGAAATGGAAAAGGAAGTGCAAAGGAAGACACGAGGGCTCCAGCTTCCCTGCGGACTTCACCTCCCAGCCGCATCCATACACCGGCCTGGGGAAGGCCTTTGGGTGGACCTTCCAACCACCAGTTTTCACTTTCTGGAAAGCCTGCCTGCAAAGCCAAGCCATGAGGAACTCACTGGACAAGCAATGATTTCAGGTTTCAAAAATTACTACTGGAGGAACTCCTGATGCTTCCCTTCTCTAGTTCACCTCGCCCCTCAGAGCAGGGAGCCCGTGGTAAATGGTTGGCTACTGTTCCTTACAGCCCAGCCCTGCACATGTGTCATTATGCTATCTACTGTCTTCTCTTAGGAGAGCCCCTAAAAGGAGGTGGAAAAGCCTGTATGGCTACCCCGCACAGTCCCTTGAAACCACAGGGAATGCTCTCATTGAGCCCCCGTCTCATGGTATTGCCTGCCCTCCCACTCTGTCTCTTGTGGTCTGGTCTGCCCTGCCTCTTTCCTCCCATGTAAGCTGCTTTCATCATATCTTCTTTGCGCTTGCAGCATGGTGTGCGGCCCCTTCTCCCCAGGGGATAAACTCCAGACTACTTGGCTGGGCTTTCTCGTCCTCCACCTACAGGCCTCGCTGTCCCTTCTTTGCTCTTATTCCCCAGCAGGAGCCTCTTCCTCTCCCCGGCAGTTGTGTCCCGTGGAGCCACGGGCACTTCCGCTTCCGCTCCTCTGGGCTTCTCTGCACTTCCTGCTCTCTTTCCTTGCCTTCCAGCTCTCCTCTTCCAGCATGCAGAATCCTCTGGGTCTTGCCTTCCTGAGCCTTCTCTTTTCTCTGCTTGCAGCTGTTCCATAGACCTCAAAATTTCCACTTAGCAACAGCTGGGCAAATGGTAGGCAAGGCTATTATTTGTATCTCTTGGATTATACTGCTTCCACTATTTATTGCCCAATGAAGAATCGGTGATGCCTATCATAGTATTATGAGCCATTTCAGACCCACCAGGGCTACATGAGTAGTTGCCTATTCAACATCTCACTTCTTCACTGACAACTTCTGATTTCATTCAGCTGTGTGCCCCGCCCAGGTGGTTTAGTCTTAAGTATAAAGTAACTGAACACCGGTATACCCTTGCAGCCAAGAGTACCAGGCAACATGGAACCAGGGAGCATACCAAAGGACACTGGGAAGGATGTTCTTTCCTGATGAAAGAGCATGTGTTTGAGAAGACAGCTTTGGCGCACTGAGTCTTTTACTTCTTCCTGTGATGAGGATGTTTGAGCCTTTACTGGTCATTTTGCAAGCTTGAGGCAACAAGTCTGGGGCGGAAAGTCAATGGAGGGGAAGTGGTAAACAGAAGGACAGGAGGGAGGTGGATGTGTGTGGTGTCTTTGCAGAACCTCTGTGTCAAGAGGCAACACGTGGACGTGTTCCGTGTTCATCTTGTGTGTTGTCATCGCCACTCTCACAGAACTCCTATGCCTATTCACAGAGAGAAAAATGGAAACTTAGGATGCAAATTTTCCTCAGGACACAACTTTCATATAGGACAAAGGTAAACTCAGTCATGCGACTGCTAAGACATTTGTTTCTTAGTATGCTAAACAAATTTTGTACTAAACTTTTGTATTTCCTGTTACCTCTTTTGTATAAAATGGGCACAAAACTATTGATTCTCTCAACTTTCCTAGTATGAGACCATTGAAGGTCTTGAACACCTAAGGCACTGCTAGTTGGATATTCTGATACTTGCAGTGGAAGGCATTCCTAAGCTTACACGACCACCTTCATATTGTTAAGATTTTTGGTACTGATAAACTTTGTATAACGAATCAAGTAATTTGAAGCAATGTAAGAGAAGATGCGGTATACTGCAAAAAAAGAGAATTGGTCATGAAATCAGTAACATGTCTGTGGACACCTAGGTATGATGCCTCACTTATAATATTAATACATTTTTCAATAAAGAAGTTAAAAGTGTTGATTCATAACTATGTCAGCAAATTAAATAATAATCAAGAAAAGGAAAATAAAGGAAATGGTAGATAGTGCATTAATTTTACTTATTTTTTTAAAAAGATACTTCAGTTTCTTTATTAAACAAAAACATTGTTGGAGGCTGATGAAATAGCTCAGCTCTCTAAAGAACGTGCTTAGGCAAGCTTAGGCAAAATGCGCAGGGACTGCAGTCCAATCCAGGGCACCACATGTCACACCAGCCCTGCTCTGGGGGAGGGCTGAGCCAGACACACACACAGAGAGAGAGAGAGAGAGAGAGAGAGAGAGAGAGAGAGAGAGAGAGAGAAGAGAAAGAAAATTCAACTAATATTTGTACATTCATTTTGTTTGTTCAAGAAACCTTCATTCCATGGCTTCGTCTTTCTTGAGAATGGCTCTGTTAAAATGACCTTCGTGACCTGTCTGTCCTCACTGCCTTGGATGGTAGGCCGAGTTCCTCGCTCAGGGAATTTAGAGGAGCATTCTGAGCACACGGTGCCCAGCCTCTCAGTCTCTTCTGAAACAACTTGACCTCGGCGTGTGAATGGCTCTGCTAATCCATGAGCAAAGTTTCATAGGCCTTGGTCTGCCCTGGTGAATCTAGCAGTTTGGATGGACAAGTTCACGTCTACTTCTCAACTAGTTCCAACCACAGGAAGAGAAAAAAAGTGTGCTAATCAGTGACCTAGCATGCCAACGTAGGAGTCGCAAACATGGAATTGTACTGGGATGCTTTTCACTTTGGCAACAGTGAGGCCAATCTTCTCATTTGGAATAATAACAACCATAGTAACTGTATTCTATCTGCTTAGTCACTGAATTTATTTACAAGCTGTGTTGAGCATCTACTATGTGTTATGCATATGTGCCAGTGATTCAGCAGTCAGCGAGAACAGACATGACTCATCTAGCTCACAAAAATAGAGAGGCATGGAAGAATAGCTTCCATAAAGACAAGTAAGGGATCTGAATTAATTTGGGAAATCAACAAAAGATATTCCAGGAAAGTAATAAGCAGCAAGCTGAGATGGGACGAACTAACTGCCACTAGCCGTGAAGGGGACAAGAACAAATAGTGTAGGCATACACAAAGGCCCGTTGACAAAAGGGACCACAAGTGGAAGAGAAATAAAGGAATCCAGAGAGGGTGGAGACGGGGACAGAGAGACCTTGGAGATGAAGGTTAAGAAATAGGTAGGGACCGAATCACACAAAACCTTAAAGGCTACTAAGTAAAGAGGTGGACTTTATATTAAACGAGAAAGCTCTCTGGTTGGCAGGAGCCCAGATGACAGCAGTTTGACTGAGGGTGGTAGAGAGACTTAGAAGGGGGCGCAGTCAAGAGACATTTAGAGGATAACATAGAGCTTACTCTTAGGGGAATGCATGGGCAAGAGGAATCCAGGATGACATGTGAGTTTCTAGCTTTTGTGACTCGAGAAACTGAGAGCACAATAACTGTGGAGGAAACCCTTAGAGGAGGCCATCTCTTGGAAGAGAGGTGATGAATTTAATTTTAGATCTGTTGAGCCTTAGTCAGACCCATGCTTTTTGCACATAGCAGAGGTGATTTAGCAGTTAGTCGAGTCTCTACTATCTGGATCTTGAGTGACAATAGACTGGCTATCTGGGATGTGTGTGTGTGTGTGTGTGTGTGTGTGTGTGTGTGTGCACGTGCGCACGCATGGGTGTGCAAAATGATGTATGCATGGTGGTTAGAACTGTAGGGATGAATGAGCTGTTTGGGGGAGCTTATAAGAAATAGAGGCAAAGACTAAGATCTGATGAGCTCAACATTGAATGGCCAGACAGAGAGGAATTTGTGTGAGAAGAATGACAAACAGAAATGGTACTCTGGTTTACTCTGTACTGTTAGAGCAACAAGAGGCCCCAGGGAGACAAATGGAGGCTTTCGGCCTTCTACTTATGGTCATGTAAGCTAGCTGACTTTGAAGAGGCTCTTGCTCCAGGGGCCCCAGCAATGGTTGGAGTCCAAGATCTTGCGGGATCCTTGAGAAGAACCAACTCCCAAAGCTGCTTCTTGGATTTCTGACTCCCAGTACTCTTCAGCCACTCCCAATCCCTGCCCAGGTCCTCAGACACTCAGCAGTGCCTTCCAAATCATAGGAGGTTGTAGTTTTGTGGACCTTAAATCTCATCTAAGTGCCAACAGGGTTGTATGTGAAAGTGTAGAGGGCTGGGCTACACCCAGAACTTCTGCCTGAGCAGGTGGCAGTGCAGTCCAAGAAATAGTGTTTCTAGAAAATTCTCAGCTGCTGCTGCTGCTGCTTGCTGGGTCTCAAAATTTGGAGAGACACCATTCTAGAGAAATTAGTTGGAGAGATAGGAAGCATGAGTTCCAGTATTCCTTGGCACTATAGGGTGAATATTCAGAATCACAATATGTTCTCGACCTAAAAATGGGAGGGAAGAATTTGAGTTGATTCATCACAGAGAAATGATAAAAGCATGAGGTGATGGATATGTTGATTATGGCCCAGTATATACAGGAATCAAAGAATCACACTGCATTCTATAAATGTGTATAAATATTATATGTCAATTAAACATGATTTTTTTAACTGGCCCTCCTTCTTCTCTGAGATTTTTATCAGTTTGATTTCTTATTGCTCTGGGCATTTTCTAATATCCTTAAATTAACTTTTTCCCTACATTTTACTGAGGTCAGAGATGGGGTTGCTCTCAATGTCCTATTCTACTTGGTGAAAGGAAAGCTTCTAGGCTTATCACATTGGCTAGAACTTACTGAGCAAGTGTTGTATGTCATACACTTGGGTAGGGGCTGAGTTGCACAATTCCAGCGGGTGCTGTTTACTCTGTGTTTCCGCTGAACGTGAGTGAAGTGTCTTAGTGTAGCGCAGAGCGCCCCCCTGGGGGTGGATGTGCTCCGTGTTCATTTTGTGTGTTGTCATCACCACTCAGAGAACTCCTATACGTATTCAGAGAGAAAAATGGAAACCTAGGATCCATAATTTTCCTAAGGACACAACTTTCATGTAGGACAAAGGTAAACTCAGCCATACGACTGCTAAGACACTTGTTTCTTAGTATGCAAAAACAAGTTTTATACTAAACTTGTGTATTTCCCACTATCCCTTTCATATAAAATGGGCCCAAAAGCATTTATTCTCTACCTCGTAGCTGGTAGAAGAAATGAACGAAACAGTGGTCTTAAACTCTTGAGAGATTTTTGGGGGATGAAAATTAGCTTCTGTCCTCCTGGTTATGTTCTGGAAAGCAGCTTTTTCACAAAGGTATAAACACCTCCAGTTGTTAAGCAAGCAAATGAAGATGATCAAGGAATCAGAGAGAAAGCCAAGCAGGTGCTCAAATAGCGCTGTGGGGTGGCCGCGCGAGGCAGCCTCCTCGCAAATGGCACCGTGCTTTAAAAAGCAACAACTTCATCCACGAAGTCAAGTAAGACCAAGTGCTCACTCCACTGATTCTCCTCTTTCTCTTAAGGACATCAGGTGTTCATTTCATTTCTTCTTTTGCTTCCTCTTCTCCCTAGGTAACTGCAACATGTTCATTATTTTTAAGTAAGGACTTTGAGACTCCCCAGGCCCACCAGAATTAATATTGCAACATAAGAACTCTTTAGCTAAAAGTGACAAGTTCGATTCACAGCTGGCTTAGAAGTGACCACAAGTCTAGTGGTTTGCCATCTGTTGGCTGTTGCATGGCTTGTACAAAACGGGTCGATGGGTTCAGCTTCATGGCTGGTCTGCAGCAATGGGCATCGCTGGCTTCTGCTTGGTATTCTCAGAAAAGAGGCGAACATCTCCATTGGAAGCTCTACCCCAGGGGCACTGCAGTGGCAGAAACGAGCACGGCATGGAGGACCCAGAGCAGGGGCAGACTGGAAAAGCAGGAGCTATTGAATTATTTTTCTACTTTCCTGATAAAAAAGATCTTGCTGTTCTTCATTTTGTCATTCGCTTTTGTAGTCTCAATGTGGGGGGGGGGGCTGACACTTCCCAGCAGGAAAATGTTGCGGGGAATGTCATGCCAAGGTAACCTCTCTTCATTTCTCAAGACTGCCTGACTTCAGCACATCCAGGCAGGGAAACAGGACACGAAAGAATGGGCAGGAACCTCCAGAGGGGCGGGGTCCTTCATTTGTTCTGAGTGCACAAATATTCCTATAAACCTCAAGGGCCCCATGGGACATGTTCCCGGCCTTCTCTTCTGCTAGATTCCCTCCCAGCTGGTTCCTGGCTTCTCACAGGAAGGCCAGGTCTCTCACATTGATCTCTCTGCTTATCTCTGCGGGTCTAGGACAAGGACAGCGATGAACGTTGAGAATACCCAATGCCATTTTCTGCTGGAGTGTACTGTTTATTATTCTGTATGGATCTGGGCATTTCCAGGCTAACCATGGCTCTGGTAACTAAAGTATTCCCCCTCTGAGAGAGGCAGTTGAGCTTTAAGCTCTGCCTCTGATTTCCACTTACTACATTGTCCTCGTACCAAAGGCCTTGGTGAACCTGAGCACCTTCCTGGACTTCTGTCTGTGCTTCTGAATCCGGGCTACAGTCAATAGAATGTGACATGATAGGGTGTCTGCATTTCAGTGAGTCAAGCTCTGTGTGAGATGGAGAAGGTGGCAGTAAAAAGCATGGATTGTCTTCCAGCTGATGGTGAGAGAGGAAGACAGATCAATGGCGCAGGAGGCGTGTAGGGAGCTTTGCTAGAATGAAGGAAGGATGTGCATATATTTTTAATTTGAGACCCGGTGAAGAGAGGGAGGAGGAAAATGCTCAAGGCTAAAGTGGAAATGGTTTTAGATAAGCGTCAAAGAAGGGGAAAAGGCAAGGTGCCAATTGCATGGGAGGAGAAGGTGGTGTTGAAAGCCATGAGTGTGGAGGGAGTGGGGCGAGGCCGTGGCTATGTCTCCGGTGTGGTGTGCTGGAACTTGGGGCTTTGCCATCAATGATGTGCTTGGTATGGTTTGGGTGTGACCCCAGATTTAGTGGCTGGATACTTAATCCCTAGAGGGACAAGGATCTTAAGAAGTGGTTCATCAGGAGGGCTTCAAACTCAGAAATGAACTCCTTCTGATTAGAAAGGGCTTGAGTTGGGCAGAGCATTATGCCCGTGCCCCCCCCCCCCATCCTTCTGCCACGCAGCAAGGAAACCTTCTCCATGGGTCTTGCTTTATCTTGGACTCTCGAACTCCAGGACTGTGAGCTGAGTCTGCCTCTATTGTTTATAGACTGCCCGATCTGCAGGACTGTGTGATACCTGCACAAAATGGAGCTAGATTGTCTACTTCCTTTAAGAGGCAGCAGGCAAGGATCTTCTTGGGGAGGGATGGTGGAGCCTAAGGAATAGGTTTGTGGTTTGTGGGAAAAGGAAGAAGGCACTTGAATGGCCACAGGAAGGGTTGGGTTTCCAGAGCTTTGCATCCTCTCTGCATGTTCATATTATCTTTAGAAGTCATCTTGCTCAGCTTGTAGTCATGTAGAGACATCACTGCTTGATATTACATCAGATGGGAAGGGAGGAGAAAGAAGGAACTAGAAAATGCCAACCAATATGTACATGGGCAAGGAGAAAAAAAAAATCCAACAAGTGGCATTGTCAAAAGTTTTCAAAGAACTTTATGAGAAAAAAACCCTTTCTCTTATTTAAGTCAAAACAGCATGGAAAATGATGTTACGAGCATTTGAGCTCCATTCTCTCTGCTGGGGGTGGTGCTTGAAGGAAAAGTGTATTCTATGGTTAGTCCTAGCTTAATTGGTCACAATATGAAGCAAAAATTCAAAACTATCTACTAGACATCTCTCCCCTCTGGAGGATTTAATTAAAATCTGCGTGGGGAAAAAGGTCTCAAAATGACAAAGAATAACAGCAACTAAATCGATGACAACACAACAAAAGGCACTGGAAACTGAGACTTCAGGCAGGTAGATGACATTCAAATGAGCCAAGGATCTGCCTGTCCAGGCACTTTGGGGCTCCAAGCTGCTATCCAGGTTACTGCAGGTCATCGTTGAGCTCCAGCTGAGCAGTGTCCCCTGGAAGGGTGCTCTTGCTCAGAGCCAAAGTGTGACGTGCACTGAATTCATCCTGGACACCCTTTCTCAGCCTCTGCAGTTTTTCCTTCAACCCTAAGAATATCCCACATCTTTTCTGAGGCCTTGAGGATTTGAAAGGAATTTACACTAAGGTAAAAATAACAGAGGACTGAAAACACCAGTTTCTTATCTCAGGAGTATGGCCATCTTAATAAGGCAGGGCTTAGCCAAAATACACATTACTGGATGGTGCGACTGCATTATGTGGCTGAGAAGCTGCTGTACTTGTGTGCAAGAGCCCTTCCGAGACCATCTCACACTGAGGCCGGCAGGAAGCCAGGCTGAGACCGCTCGCAGCATTATTTGGGCCCTCGAAGGGGAGATTCGAAGTGAACAGTTGCATTGACTAATGCTTTCAATCCTCACAGTAGAGCATATGAGCTACAACAGACAAACTGTCCTTTGAGTTCCTTAACGGACACCATGCTATTTAGACACGTACTGGTCCATTTAACAGCTTCATTTTGCTTCAGAGGAGAAAGTGCATGTCTTGCAGGTGGAGGACCTGCATGTGTACATGTATGATGAGCATGTGCGCCTCTGTGCCCAGCAGGTGGAGACCTCACATGTGTGCATGTGGGTGCACGTGTGCCTCTGTTCCCAGCTTGTGGAAGTCCCTCATGTGTAAACGTGGGAGCATGTGTGCCTCTGTGTCCAGCGGGTAGGGGTCTCACATGTGTACATGTGGGGCCTGTGCACCTCTGTGCCCAGCAGGAAGAAGTTTCACATGCGTACACTTGAGGGCATGTACATGTCTGTACCCAAAAGGTAGAGATCCCTCCTGTGTATATATAGGAGCACGTGTGCCTCTGTGCCCAGCAGCTAGAGGTTCCACATGTGTACACATGGGAGCACGCGTGCCTCTGCCCAGCAGGTGCAGGTCTCACATGTGTACATGTGGTAGCATGTGTGCCTCTGTTCCCAGCAGGCAGAGGTCCTACATGTGTACACGTGGCAGCACATGTGCCTCTGTGCCCAGCAGGTGCATGTTCCACACACGTATACATGGGAGCATGTGTGCCTCTGTGCTCAACAGGTAGAGGCTCCACATGTGTACACATGGGAGCACATGTGCCTCTGTGCCCAGCAGGTGGAGGTCTCACATGTGTACATGTGGCAGCATGTATGTCTCTGTTCCCAGCAGGTGGAGGTCCCACACATGTACACGGGGGAGCATGTGTGCCTCTGTGCCCAGCAGCTCGACGTGATATCTGTGCAGTGAGCACCCCTGGAAGTCCCTGTGCAGGGAGTTCCTACAGTATTAAGTAGCTGCTCATAGCTGCTCCATGAAACGGCCACCAGGACTCTAAACTGCATAAAAGGAGCTGAGGCAGAGCTTGAGTGACATACCATGTGCCTGTGGTGTGCAGGTGGTGGCACTGGGCTTTGAACCCACTGTTTGGATGCACTAACTAAAGCTGGGCTCCTATACTCTGCAACCTAGCTTCAAGAGCTTGGACCAGACTTCGCTGTGCCAGGTGCTTTCAAACTAGGTACTTAAAGATGTGCTTTGCACTCTAAGATAGGGCAGGCAGGATTCGGTAGCTTACTGTGTAGTTGATCACACATGGTGAACTTGGGGCAGTGCACGAGCTCTTCCTCAGGGTGAGACGTATAGAATGGCCGAGATGGGCCTCTTTTTATCCTCCAGAGTCTGTTTTGAGCTGGTGCTGACATGGACCCCTCAATGATGGGGGCCCATGGATGCAGAACCTTGAAGAGCATGCTACAGGGTTTGTATTTGACCAAAACTATCTGAGGAAAGGTAAGAGTACCAGAAAGGCCTACTTCATGGTACTAAAAGACTACTTTGTAGTGTTGTGAGAATTAACCAAAACGACTTAGAGCATGCAGACAAGTGCTCAGTAATTGTTAGGTCCTGTTCTCCCTTTTGCGCCTTATTTTTTCTCTCTTCTTTCTCCTTTGTCTTATTTTCCCTCCTTTCTTCGATCCTTCTCCGTGCGTTTATTACTGGGAACCACTCACCATTCTCCTCATCTCCTCCTCTCTGCTCAGTGCTTGCTGAACCCCCTGAGGTCTGGTCCCCATGGACTTGCAGCCAGGGTGGCGGTGAGGACAGGCAAGATGGGGAGCCCACCTAAGATGAAACCCAGGGAGCACTCAAGGTCATCCCACGGCGAGGAGGCAGGCTCTGTGGGCCCTGTTCTCAAATCAGCAAACTCAGCTGAAGATTTTCTGTCATTTATATTGCACCCTCATCTAACCTCCACCTGGTAGCTCAGTGAGGGGTGGTGGTGGTTGGATTCCCATCAAAACTGGAAGCCCATTTTTGAATTCTCCTATCCGGGATTCTTTTTTTTTTTTTTTTTTTTTTTTGTATTTTTGAGACAGGGTCTTGCTATGCAGTTGAAGCTGGCCTTGAGCTCACTGTTGTAGCCCAGGCTGATCTCGAACTCACACCAATCCTCTTGCCTCAGCCTCCCGAGTGCTGGGATTACAGGTGTGCGCCACCACGCCCGGCTATCCAGGATTCTGAACAGGAGCTTGTTATCAAAGCAAAGAGCACAAAGTCAGAGTTTAATATCTATCTCTAAAGATCCAGCATTGCACATTAAACATAATGTGTGTTGGAAGCAATACCAGATAACGCTTCTGTTCTCAAGCACATTCTCTTTGTTCTAGGGCAGAAAAAAACAAATGAGAGAAACAACCTCTGTTACCCTGTTTGGGGAGTTGGTACCCAACTAAGAGAAGGGCTGCGGAGATGAACATCTTTTAAGCGCCAACAATGCGCTAGGACTAGGCATACAGTCAGCGAAGCCTGTCGAAAACCTTAAGAATAAGGCTTATTATGCTCGTTTTACAGGTGAGAAAGGTTAGTCAAAGGTTCTATCCACTGTGCATGCTAGAACTAGAATCCAACTCCAAGTGTTTCATAAGAACAGCCACATTTTTGCAAGTGCTGATACCCAAAAGTCACTGCAAAAAATAGACAAAATTAATTTCCTAGTGATAGATCAGCCTGACACTGTGCTTGCTTGTGGCTTATAATGAGTAGCAGGGACATGGCTACTATGAACAAAAACTGTTAATAGAAGATCATTAAAGTCCCTAGGAAACATCCGGGAATGAAAACTTAAAGGGAAGACGATACCAATCACTAACATAATTGAGCAAACTGTTTAGTGTGGTAGAGTCTGGCAGATACCAGGGAGAAACAAAGTCCTAAGTAGATCAAGAGCTTTGGCTGAGGGTGATTCTATTTGAAATTAATCAGCAATGTCAATATTAAGTTGATGTTTTATTTTTCTAGACAATAGGGCCCATGATGCGTCTGCTCCCCAGCATTTTTTTCAGGGCTTCTACCAGACCCTGGCATGCAGTGGGGTTTCAATTTGTATATATTTTATGTACAAATGAGTGAAGGTGCTCAGGACCTTGAGCGCATATGTGACAATTTAGGCAAATGTGCACAGGGAGTAACCATTTGGAAAGTAAGGTCAGAGGCCCAGAAGCATGCTGGGCAACCTCTCGTCTTACTATGGTTTTCCAATTCTAAATTCTGAAAATGTAAGTGAAGAGACTTCTGGGAAGTGGTAATATTGAAGTGAACAACAGAGTGATGGTAAACAAGAGAGCGAAGAGCCCAGGCGAAGTTCAGGAGCTGGAAGGCCTTCCCTTGGTTCTGTCCCTCAAGGGCCCAGGTTGTGGCTTAGGGGACCATCTGTGGGCCTGGCCAGCCCTGGCCCTCTGGTTATTGCTAGGAAAGAGCTTGCTTCTGCATAGTGAATCAGTCTCTCTGCCTGCTCCTTGAGTGGGCAGACATTGTACCATTTGCCTGTTTCTCTGCTGGTCATCAAGGGACAGAACCTTGGTCCATGCAGGAAAGGGAGAGCAACTCAAGCGTCTGGATGACCAGATCGCTCTGTTCAGGAAGCTTCTTGGCCAGGTGGTGTCCCTGTTACAAGGTGGACACTAGTAAGAGGTTAGGCTCAGAGCATATCCAGCTCCTATGTCCAGCTGGG
The DNA here is from genome assembly GCA_004027025.1 of Myocastor coypus. Taxonomy (NCBI): domain Eukaryota; kingdom Metazoa; phylum Chordata; class Mammalia; order Rodentia; family Myocastoridae; genus Myocastor; species Myocastor coypus. The sequence goes on from PVJA010006209.1 coordinate 18,809, forward strand.
TAAAGATTGCTTATGCATTCATTCATTTCTTGTTGGTTCAAAAATGAAAATTGACTCCACTTGATCAACTTGTGCTCATGAAATATCCACTACCAATGGTCTCCTTTTCCACATGTGCCAGGACCAGGGTAAATGGAGGTAAAATTAAATGGCTTGCAAATAACAGAGACATGAGTGGTCTAATTCCTGTCCCTGGGGGCTTAGTGCAGAAGGCAGGGAGGAAGCAGGGGAACCAGCCCAGGGCCCTTCGTGGTCCTGGAACTACAAGCAAAGCTGACAGTGAAGTGGGCTGGAGTTTGAGTTGTTCTACCTGTAAGACACAAGACTTTGGGCAAAGAGGAAAGTTGCTCCAGTTCCCTCTGCCACTTAAGGGAAATAAGTCAATGCCACTGAGGAGTTAGGCTTCAATGAGATCACGCAAGCAAGTCCCTGCGACACCCAGGATACCCACCCAAAAGCACGGCCTTTGTCACTCCATGGCAATCATTCCGTTCATGCAGCACCTAGCAGCAGAGGAGGTGACCAAGGATCCTTGCTGCTTATTCTATTCTTGGGGTTTAGAAGTGGGCGTCCCCTCTCTAAGCCTTCCATCACATTTGGAGCTTGGCTCTCTGACTTTGACTCAATATCTCCTCTGCTGTCCTCCAGTTGGTTTGCTTCCCAGACCATCCTCCTCTAGCCATCCTTCCTCTCATTCTTTTTTAAACATTAATTTTACCCTAACTCTTTCACTATATGTACTGACCATTGCTCTAGTAAGCCCCTCTCCTCATACTACAGCTATCAAATGCAGCACATCAACAAAATGCAGCTATCCCTTCCTTTCTTAGCGATGCCCAAAGAGATCAGAAAGGAGCTCCTGCCAGCTGCGGCCAGGGATCCGAGGTCAGCTACCTGCCACCGTCTCACTTCCTGGTCTTCCAAGGCCTTGTCCAGCTAAGTCCCACTTATGGCTCGGAAGCTCATCTCCTTTTACCTCCATGCAGCCTCACACTATCATCTCTAATGTCTTTCAAGCCTCTTTTCTTTGCCTGGACACAAGTTCAAATCTTTCCCACCTCTAAAAATCTTCCTCGGGATGGCTCAGTGGTCTAAAGCGCCTGCTTAGGAAAACGTGGGCGACTGCAGGGACCGCGGTTCGATCCCCGGCACCACATGCTGCGCCAGCCCTGACCTCAGGGCAGGCTGAGCTGGCCATAAAAGTAAATAAATAAACAAGCAAAAGTTCTGAAACAAGAAAAATAAATAATTAATTAATTAATTTTAAAAAATCTTCCTCATGCATCCTTTATGCCTACCTCAGGCAAAATTTGGTTCCTCCAGGCTCACTGTCACCTCCCCTTTCAACTCAACCAAAGTCACCAATGTCCTAGAGTTTGCTAGGTTCAATTGGTACCTTCCAGGGACATGCATTATTTAAATATTCCTTCCTTCCAGAGAAACACATCTTCCTTGATGCTGGTCTTCTGATCATTTTACTTCTCCATGTACTTTTCCATCTCCTTTTCCAATTTGCCCTTATCTCTTTTTTTTTTTTTTTTTAAATAATTTATTTATTTATTTATTTATTTATGTATTTTCTTGTTTCAGAACCTTTATTTGTTTATTCACTCATTTTTATGGCCGGCTCAGCCCACCCTGAGGGCAGGGCTGGCGCAGTATGTGGTGCCGGGGAATTGAACCGTGGTCCCCGAAGCTGCCCAAGCTATCCCAAGCAGGTGCTTTAGACCACTGAGCCATCCAGCCGGGCCCCTGTCCTTATCTCTTTAATCAGCCACTTGTCCCTAGTGGGACAATCTCAGCAGAAAGCACCAGCTTCTTCCATCTTGGCTAGCTCAGCAGCCCCACAATCTCAGCAGAAAGCACCAGCTTCTTCCATCTTGGCTAGCTCAGCAGCCTAGACAGGAGCACCCTTTCCATCACCTACACACTACCAGGATCATTCCTACCCAACTCCTTTAAGACTTCGCAGTATTCTGTGAGAGAACGAGAATGTCTGTGGTCCTCGTCACAGCCTAAGGCTCAGCACAGCTTTCCACAACTCCCCTCTTCACTCTTATCTCAGACCTCGCTATCATTTAGTTTCTGTTGTGGAATTACTGAGTTTCTCTTGTTCCCTCAAAGGATCATGCTTCTTTCACTGAGGCCTTTGAGGAAATCCTTGTTTGTTGAAATTCTCCTGCCCCACTCTTTGCCCAACTTTCCCTCAACCCTAAGATTAAAGATTTCTCAAAGAAGCTACCTAGGATCCGTCGGGATTGGGCCAACTCTCTTTGTTCCCGTGGTACAAGGTGCGTCTCTCCTAATAGTTACTGCGACTAGCCATCAGGGAGGTTTATGACTTCCTGCTGCTGCTGCTTCTAGTATAGGTTTGTGAGGACTTACTCAGGATGATGTGTTTCTCCATTGCTTGTACAGTTTCACTAGTGGTGTCTGGGTCACGTGGATGAACGGAACAAGAGAATAAAAAAATTTAATTTTGAAATGATTACCTTCAGGACCAATCAGCAAAACGGCTATGCAGGATCACACAGAACCCTGCCTGACTCAAGCAACCCCCACTCTAACTCCTTTTTCCTCCCAACAGCGCTTCCTCAGTTTTGCTGTCCTCTCAGCCATCAGCTGTCCCCATCATTTTCATAAGTCCTGCTGGGAGCACGTGTCCTCCCGAGGCCTCTCATATTCTCTATTTTAGCTCTCACGGTGAGCTTTTTCTTTACTTCTTAATTTCAAGACCATGGAGATTTTAAAATAACATGTAGAATTCCTGAATTACGAAAGCTATGTGTGTTGTAGCACCTTTAAAATCTATGTAAAGAATGAGAAAATAAAAACATAATTCAGTCAAACCAGCAATAATCATTGTTACTTTTTTTTTTTTTTGTACTGGGAATTGAACTTGGGACCTGTGCTTGCCAGGCATGTACTTATGCTGTCGAGCTATCTCTCCAGCCCTGTTAATTTAATGTCTTTAGTGGTGAATATATATGTACATGCAATAATATAGTTCTCTTTCTTTCTTTCTTTCTCTCTTTCTTCTTTCCTTCCTTTCTTTCTTTCTTTCTTCTTTCCTTCCTTCCTTCCTTCCTTCCTTCCTTCCTTCTTTCTTTCTTCTTTTTACTGCACCAGGGATTGAACTCATGGCCTTGTCCTTACCAGGCAAGCACTTATTCCACTGAAGTATCTCCCCTACCTTTGTGACTAATTTGTCAGATACTATTTCAATTTTTTTCCATTCATACAAATATATTCTTTTTTAAGTGTGAAGTTTTGATTTTTCAAAAACTCAACATTTCTATTTTGGGTATTTTCAAAATAAAGCTGCTTAATTAATAATCATTAATTCTCTGTCATTCTTGCTTAATATTTTTACTGAATTTGATTTTTGGCACTGCAAAACAAATCCAGATGTTCATAAAATTTCACCTGTAAGACCTCAATGCAAGATGTATGACTAACACAGAAGACTTAAGTATTATAACTAAAAGCTGATTGTTGGAGGCTTGCCGGGTAGCTTAGTTGGTTAAGGCACATGATATGGCAAAGTCTCTCAGGCGCTGGGGACCATGGTTTGATCCCCACCCCCACATGGAGCACGAGACTTGCCCTTAAGGCAGCCTCAGCCAGCCAAAATAATAATAATAATAATAATAATGATAATGAATAAAATCTCTTTGTTATATTTAACAAAATCCACAATAAATCTTAAGTTTGTTTCCTGTAGCGTGTAGTCCATGTTTTATTGATCTGTCTCAAAACCATTTTGTTATCATTTGCTTCTTTGAGTCAGAACCCAAGAACTACATTTTTTATCTTATTTAGATATACAGATTTTGAAAGTTAGAAACATATGTGTAAGCTGTTCATAATCACATTTTAAACGTTAGTGATAATGCACATTTTCTTACATATTAAAGGTTTTTTCCAAAGATTCTAATGTCTACATCACGGTCCCTACTTTTTATATCTAGAGAGTCATTATGGAGCAATTATTTTGTTTTCATATTTGTTAGCTTTCTGATATTGCCAAATTATCCTTGGAAGAGATATACCAAATAATCTTCCCATGGGTGTATTCCTTATAAACACTCATTAATGTCATTCAAAAATCAGTAATTTTTTTGCTAAAATCAACAAATGAAATAATTTGTTATTGCTTTATCATTCCTTAGGGTGGATAACATGACTTTATATAGTTAATAGCCAAGTAGATTCCCTGGGAAAATCACACGTTAATATTCTTTGTTCATTGTTTTATTTTTTTGCCTTTTACTGTGGATTTGTAAGGGCTTGGTACTTTACCAAGGCTATGTTATGAGTGTTGGAGACTGTGTTTCTGGAGTTTATCATTTGCTCTTTATGGAAGTGTATATTTTGCCTTCTTTTTATATTCTTAATGAAACCTAATTTTTAATAATCACTTGAGAGCTTTGCCCATACATCTATGACCCCCTCATTCTATGGTTCCTCCATTCATGACTCTCCAGCGGACTTGCATAGTACGTCAGATCAAATGTAAACCCTCAGCCCTTAAGCATTTAGGACTAGCCACAGTTTGACTTATGCTGTCTAATGTTATTTCTTGTGCTTTCTCACAGGGGCCATCCATCCTTGGCAGCCTGGATGGTCCAGCCACTGCCGCATCCAAGCCCTTCTCACCTTCCTCTGGCTTCTCCTCCGTGAGGCTCACTCCTGAGCGCTCCATCTTCCGGGTGCATCTAGAGTCCCATCTGCTCTGAGAGCTTTTCTGAGAGTTGGGTTCGCTCCAAGATCTCTCCCTCACCTCTCCATACTGAGACTCAGTGCCATGTGCCTTTTGGTATCTCTGAGTTATCCAACTACAGTTGAGTTTCATAATGAAAATGAAAACCTGAAATATTCCAAGATCTGAAGTTGTGGGCCATAGGTAAGACGACACAAGTGGAAAATTCAACTCATGTCCTGTGACAGGTTATAGTCCAAACATAGATGCGCTAAAAATACTGTAAATGAAACAAGAGATTTTTATGCTTAGAGTTGGGTCTTATCCCCAAGTTATCATTATATATAAGCAAATGTTCCAAAATATGGGAAAAAAAAACTCAGTCATTTCCACTCCCAAGCATTTTGCTTAAGGGACAGTGAACATGTATTAAAAATTGGGTACCTAAAAAAAAAATAGTGTGACTCCCTTTCTCAGCATGTATGGTGTTGTCTTTTATTTATTTGTTTGTTTATTTATTTATTTATATTTTTCATTTTAAAAAAATTATTTATTTATTTTTGTCTTTTTGAGACAGGGTCTTGTTATGCAGTTCAGGCTGGCCTTGAGCTCACTTTTGTAGCCCAGGCTGGTCTCGAACTCGCACGGATCCTCCTGCCTCAGCCTCCCGAGTGCTGGGATTACAGGCGTGCGTCACCACACTCGGCAGTGTCGTCTTCTTTTAATTCTTCTGCAGTGGACGTGGAAGACAGCGCCACTCACTTGCAAGAACAAAACAAGTACTTTTATTCCTGTGATGTGCTGAAGATTGAATCCAGGATCTTCACATTGAACTGCATCCTCAGCTCTTGGTTCCTTTTTGTTGAGAGAGGTTATCCCTAAATTGCCGAGTTGTCCAGGCTGGGGTCAAACTTGGCATCTTCCTGCCTCTGGCTCCCAGAGTGCTGGGATTGTCGGCATGTGCCACCACACCCAGCCAAGCCTGTATATTTCAGAATCATTTCCTAGGCAGTGGTAGAGGCCATGTATCATCTTTCATTCCATCTTCCTTTGATCTGCACCAGGCATATTAAACCACAAGTGATTGAGATAACGTGGTCAGCCAGAGAAGAATAGCGCTGCTACCTGTACACAAAGCAAACTGACGCACTGAAAGCAGTTTAGTAATCTGAGTAGCTGGATCTACTCTACTGAGTGCTCCTAGAAGCTGTCTTTCTTTAGTTAAGGGTTAAAAAAGAGAAGTGTGCTCACTGTTGTTTAATAAAAGTTAAACATACAAATAAAAAAGAAAAAGAGAGAAGCTATTGTTTATGCTCACATCAGAGGAGAATATTGAATGTCAAGGGGTGTGTCCCGTGGTTTTGCAGAGTACCTCGAGGGACATCCACAATCGATGTCATCAGCAGAAAGTCCCTGTCTTTGCCACAGTGAAGGGCAAATCATCTCCCCAATGGTCTGCTTTTCTAGATTCTAGGATGAACTCTGCTGCTGGAAATGTCTGAATCAAAGCAGAATTTTAAGGAGCATAACTCTCAGTACACAGCCGAAGTATGAGAATGTTGCCAGGGCTCTGTGGCATGTTTTTAAAGAAAGGATTAGGTGAACACAGTTGATTGGCATGCCAGAGTGCACAGTGGCTGCTGTGCTGCTCACTCATGTGTCGCAAGTGTCTAAACCAGTGCTGGGCAGTTGGAAGTTGCCTGATAGATACTTGCCTAATTTCATACAATTGTTATTACATTATTGGTCCCATGGCTGAGTGCACAGTTACATGAATTATGTGAATATAAGTGGAAAGAAAGTAAAACAGAGAACACATACTTACTGCTTATGTGAGAATGTTCCTGAGAAGATGGACAGCACAGCACAGGGATATTAAAGGGGGGTTTTCAATTAATGAAATTTTTTCATAATTCATGCATTAGTTATGTGAGGAGGTGCTCCTAATGAACCAGGCATTCTGGTTGACACCAGAGACACAGACATGGTGCCTGCTCATATTTACGTCTAAGACGGAACAATCAGTAAAAAATAAATGGTTATACTTGGAACATAGTAGTAACTGAAAGGAATTTAGAAAAGATGGCTACTCTTGTCATAGGATATGAGAGATGACCCCTCCCCACAAAGCAATGCTGCTCAGGACGTGGCTAGAGGTAGTCCTCACCCCCTGGCTGGGAGGAAAGAGAATGAAGAAGATACGGCTGCTCTGCTATCTCAAGAGGATCCCTGTGACACCACTGTGACATGAAGAACCCAGTCTGAGTTGGTACAGTAAGGCCCAAGTAAATTCAGGTGGTGCCCAGGCTGGTCTGCAGCCCCTCACCCTGGCAGAGCAAGGCTTGCGACCCTCTTCCTGCCTGTTTTCTTGCCAGTACACCAGGATGGTGGTCGTAGACTTCAGGACTCTGCTACACAAGGATAGGCAGTGCCACTGTATCTGACTGCAGTCCTGGGTCACCCTGCTGGCATCATTTCTTCAAAGAACTCACATGCTCCTTGCCCAACCCCCGCATGGATGTGAACAAGATGACCTTGCTAGTGAGACCCTTGTCCCCTTGTCTATTTCTGAAGGAAGTATGGGAAATAATGTGCTATGTTAAGCTTATCTATCAGAGCTTGGAGGTTCCAGAGTTGTTTCCCGGGGTCTCCTCATCCCCAGGGTCAGTTGAAGCTTTCATACCTCTCTTGCCAGCCAAGGTCTAGAAAAGCAACTCCACGTGGCCATGGCTTACCATCTGTAGACCTAAGAAGATACGGTAAGAGAGCTGGGTACAGGAAGCATGCGTGTGCCAAGGACATGTGCCGTCGTGATCTGTAGTGGTGCCAACAGCTCTGCGAAGTGCAGATTATACCAGACAAGAAAAGACAACCTCCAAGAAGTTTAATCATGCAACATGAAGTGGGTGTGGGACTAAAATTTTGATGTATCTTACTCCAAGGCCAGTCTTTCTAGAATATCATGTGTCCACCCGCTCACTGTATTCCAAGTGCTTTGTTTCTCAAGCAGCTTCAATATGGTGATCCCACTCACCTGTCTCTTGTGGCAGAGATTTCTGCTACTGGCTCATCATTTACAGCCCTTGCCCCATGATGCAAACAACCCAAGCAGAGGTGAGCACTCTGCTGTGGTCAGGAGCATGGGACTGAACCTTCTCACTCTCTCCTAAGTAGCACATGGTGCATTCATGATGTTTTAAAAACTTTGAGTTTGTTATTAAATGACAAGCTGCAACACGCCAGCTACTGGGAATAAAAGGATTAAGTTGTACGTTTAAATCCAGCAAGACAGCCACACTCATGGTCAAGAGACTGCCATGTAGTGTAGAAAAGAGAACAGGATTAAGTGCAGGGGCCCGTGGCATGAAAGACCGAAGGGTGAGTCTGCCAGGGAGTTGGCAAAGAGCTCCGTAAGAAGATGCCTGTGCCAGGCCATCCAGTCTTAGAGGAAGTTTAGGGGGGCAAAGCAGGGAGCAAGAGGAATCAGAGGCAAAGGGGGCCCCAGGCAATCTCAGGGTTCAACCTTGGCCCCACCAACATAACTTGAATGGAAAAGAATAAGACACTCGGCCCCTTTGGGTCTCTGTTTCACAGAGAAGGTGCATACACTTCCTACCCACAGAGCTCACTGACACCCCTTCTGACTTGAGGGATTGATGTTGTAGTGGCAGAAGCGTGTCCAGTGTCCTTGACTCCTGATATGCTCTGCAGTGACAAAGGGGGTCACCCTTTCATACTTCCAGAATCCCATTTAGTAAATGGACATCAAAACTGAAGGGCTGGATCGCAGCTTGCTACTGTCACCAGCATAGCATGCGCGGAGGCAGGCTCCCACCCGGGCACTGGTGGCCGGCATAGAGGGGGCCTGCCCCCCCATCTCTTCCTCTGACTGCGTGGATCCTCCTAGCACTGCATGTGGGAACCACAGTCGCTCCAGAAGAAGGGACAGTTACTATGCTAAAGTCACAGAGCTATATTTCATGTCAAATGTGATTGTTCACTGCAGGAAGGGTGGAAGGTAGCAGCAAAGAAGAAAAGCCATGCCTCCCAGCTCTCCGATAAGAGATAAGCACATTCACATTCTCTGACACTCTATATTTAGAAAAACAGGGCAAGGACAAAAGTGGGAAGTGTTTCTTGTAACCCATCTTATGCTTTCCTAGCACTCCTTGAGCACCCCTAATGACATTATGAGGTTTTCTAAAATCTCCAATTTTTCATGATGTCATGCAGGAAATGACTTCATGTGGCAGGTCACAGTTAAAACAGAGGGGCACTAAAACTACCGTATAAAATTATCTTTCACCTGTATGCATGGCATGTGTGTGTGCGCAACATAAATTGATTTTGTGTTTACACCTGAGACCCACTCCCGGTGTCTCTCATTATATGTTCTTGCCCCACACATTGTGAGTGAAGGACATTCAAATCATATGTGAAAAGAGTGTCATTAATACTCTCCTGATCATCGTCTTCTGGCTTTACGCTGCCCTATACATTACAAGGTTTATCCGTGACCTTCTTAACTGGACACTTCCCACTGGGTAAGAAGGCTGTGCCGGAGTTTGTCACCATCATAAACATCATTGTGACCAACATCTTGGAACTATGTCCTGGGGCCTCACAGATGATTCAGCGGAGGCTGGGAGGGGCATGCAGCAGGCAGACTGGATTCCAAGCAGGCCTGCTATGCAGCGGTGTGTGTGGCAGCTCTGTTGAGGAAGCTGCTGCCCTTCTTGGTGTGCCGGGCATGACTGGCCAACCAGAGACTGGAGGCATGCTATGCTGAGTCACGTCGGTCCTGCCACCTGGCACCTCCCCACGCCCTCCAAAACCTGCCATGGGGCTGGGGCCTCTTGGCTGAGAGTGAAGGCTCACAGGGTGGAAGGCACCGTGGGGAGGAGGAGGAGAGGGCCTTTAGCAATCTTTTATGACACCAGGCTTCTGTTCAGTGCTTTGGATAATTAAAATGAGAACCCTACCCAGGCTACATGCTCAGTCTGAAGTGTACTGCGTGTGGATTTTGGAATTGGTTCCTAGGGACAGGGCGGAAGCACAGTCCTCGGGGATTGCTCCACGGGGCTGGAGAACGCGCTCCCAAAGCTTTGTGTGGAGCTGAATGCTCCACAGGCGCTGCTCGGGCGGATGACCTCATAGGTCCTTCCCATCTGTAATTCCTGAGGTGATCAGAGCAGATTTGAGGCAGAGTCAGAATACAAACATTTAAAAAACAAACCAGCCCCTGTGGAGTTATGGACACATCTCCTTTCTCTAGATTTTCAGCTTGAAAAACCAGTCTGTTGTGCTGGATACTAGGGAGCCTCAGCCTCCCTCCCCAGGGTGCCTGGGCTGGGGGAAAACTGCCTCTGTCTAGATTTGTGACACTACAAATCCCTAACTCACTCTCCACCCCGGGCTGCTGGGTTAGGAACAGCTTTCTGTAGTCCAGGCTGCCTGGAACATGGGAATGAGTGCGTACCCCACGCAGGCCACCTTTTAGGAAGCACTCCCCAGTACCCTCGGCCTGGCTGGGTGGGTCCACAGACTCACAGCTGTTCCTCCTCTGCAGCTTTGCACATGACCTTAGCTTTCTCATCCTTGGAGCAGAAACCATGGCTGCGACAGGAGTCCCCGAGAGCGATGCTGCCGGCATCGGCCGGGCTTGCACTCATCCAATACGCCTTCATTCAAAAACACTTCCTACTAGAATGGCACAGACTTAGCTTATCACTGAACTCTTTAAAGGCAAGATGCTTTACCTGACTTGCTTGCTGTTCTGCCCACAGGGATGGGGCATGCCCTCCATAAGTATTCCTTGAACAAATGAATGAGTGACGCATCTAATTATGTCAAGGACTGCGCTAGATGCCAGGGAAGCAACACAGCACTGCAGAGAGGCCCTGGCATTGCAGTCACCCAGGTGTGGGTCCCAGCTTACGGCCAGAGCTTCCATGTCTTCTTTGAAAAAAAATCAGCAATGGTAACGCCCACATTCCGAGGAGGACTCGGTGGCTAAATCTCTTGGGCGGAGGCCTCGCACAGCACCAGGTTTCAGGAGGTACTGAGCGGTTGTTTTCATCTTTCTCCTTAGGCATGCCCTGGACTCTGCGTCTCCCTGAGGATTGAACCAGACAGGGAAGAAGCTCTGGAAGAGGGCGCTGGCTGTCTAGGCGGTCCACCACCCTCCTTTGTGCCATTTAGGGACCCTCTGTGCTCACACCGAGCCATCAATCTCTTCATGGGCCTAGGACTGGAAGCATGGGACTGAGAGGAGGCTGCTCCAGAGGTAGCTGGTCCATCTCCTAGCTACAGCCCTGACACAGGGAGAACTCAGGAAAGACCAGAGGGTTTTTTCCTCACTCTACCAAGAGGAAAGCCCTGACTTTCATCTTGTACACTGGCACACTGGCTCGGCAACTGATGCTTTCCTTTTATAGCATCATTCTGCATAAAACTGCATGATTCCAACTTAAGGCACACCAGAGTTTGATTATGCTTAAAAGTCAAACATGGGAGAGATCCACTGTCCACATCAGGAGTGGAGAGCAGCTGTGCCATGCATCACTATTCTTTGCACACACACATTCCTCAAGCTAACTGCTCATTTGTTTAAAAAATAAAAGGCTCCACATTGAGCACTGGTCATTAGGAGATGTGGACTGGTAACATTCCAGAGGAAGGTCTGAACGACCCAAGCCTTGTACTTCGTACTGAAAACTTCAGCTGAAAATTTTTCATGTGGCAATACTTCTGACCAAAGTAAAATAATTTAAACAAATAATTAGCCTTGAGAATGAAAGCATACACAAAAGCACAATTAATGAATTTACTAATTGTTCTTCCCTGCTGTGGACATTGCTCAAAGTTGAATTTTAAGCTCTTGCATAAATACAAACTACTGCATCAAACCACAAAATTGTTAATGTTATCTTGAAAACAAATGTGAGCTCTCAGAGAAAACACTTTCACCTAGGTAGGTAATATCATGAAAATAAAGCAAGTCTTGAATGATAGTCTTTGATGATAAACTTTTCTCTGTGTCTTTGTGGGGCGGGGGTTTGTTAGTTTTAATGCCTCATGTGAAATCAGACAGGTAATATTTTCTCATTCAAAATTTTCCATTAGCAGAAGAGAAATTTGCACTATCTTGACCATGTGAACAACTTATCCATCTCTCAGAAATGGAATCCAAATATGGACAGATGTGGTTTTTGTGCTTGGTGTTCACTGTAGGGTTGAAGCAGCTTCCTCTCCTCCTCCTCCTCCTCTTCCTCCTCCTCTTCTTCTTCTTCTTCTTACTCTTCTCCTTCTCCTCCTCCCCCTGCTTCTCCTTCTCCTCCTCCCCCTGCTTCTTCTTCTTCTTCTTCTTCTTCTTCTTCTTCTTCTTCTTCTTCTTCTTCTTCTTCTTCTTCTTCTTCTTCTTCCTCCTCCTCCTGCCATTCCTACGTAGACAGTGGTTTTTGGATTTGCCTAGCATGCACAAACCACAGGCTACAGAGTGAAAATGATTCTCACATTTTCCCAATCCCAAAAGTAAGCAGGAAATGGCAACAGGGAAACCTTCAAGGGTTAGATAATCTCCTGGCAGAACTGTTGGGTATTTCCTTAAACAGGACAATGACAACAAAAGATCTGTCTTTCTCTTTTGGTGGCTGTTTTTTAATATGGCTCCCAAAGATGAGGTCTCCTAAATTTTATGTTTTATTTTTTTTTAATTATGAAATACTGCAGTAACCACTCATAAAAATGTGCCGTAAAATAACCCTACTGCTGCTTTCTACCTATGACTTGGGCATCTTAGGGAGCTGCAGATGGAGTGACATCCATCCTTGAAGCAGGACGTTCAGGCGTCCAGCCTTCCTGCTGTGGGTTTTCACACACACTTTATAATGTGTTGGCCTGAGCCGGATGGCATTATGACTTTATCTTAATAAGGAAAATCACAAGCACTGAGTCCCTAGGGATCCGGAAGTGACCCAGGCAGAGTATGGAGTGATGGAATACTCTAGAAGGAAGAAACATGAGATGAATGTTCTAAGAAGGGGTTTAACTGTTAAGCATTATCAGAAAGCACTGCTCCGCGGTATTCATGGGGCAGGAAGCAAAGCCTGCTTTTCTCTTTGCAGCCAGAGCGAGTCTGCGCGCTGTCCCAAGTGCTTGGCTGCACAGTGTACTAGGGCTGGGAAGGGCACTGTGAGCACACGTAGGTCCTTGGGCCCCGTGCTCCCTGCCAGCCGGCCACCGTGAAGTTCTGTTATGAACGCTTGCTCCCGCCCTCCCCTCAGGCCAACGCTGTCCCTCAGACAGAAGGCGGAGCGAAGAAGGGCGTGCTGTCGCCTCTCCAGTCTCACTTTACCACTGACAGCTGAGATTTTGTTTGTCCAGATGCACAGAACATTGCTAAGGATTTGGGTCACTTAGACATGAGGGTCTGCGTCTAGGAGCAAGAGGGCGGGAGAGGAGGGAGGGGACTGAATTTTGAGGGGACAAAGGAATCGGGACAGGCCGGCCAGCCAAGTATTTTTCCATCTTTACATTTTGCTCTGAGCCATCCAAGTCCGTTAGCACAGGCCAGGGCTCCCCTGAGAACTCCCGGAGAGCAAATTTCCACAGGCAGAAAATCTAAACCAAGAGGGGCCCTTCTCAGCTGCGCAGCGGGAGCCAGCGCCGAGCTCCAGGGGTGCCTGGGCGCCTGGAAGGGAAAGGGGGAGGAGGAGGGAAGGGCGGTAGGGGGGAGGGAGAGAGGGGGCAGGGAGGGGGAGGAAGTTGCTGCTTTCTGATGGTTCCTTACAGGAGTCCTGAACTTGGGTCTCGGGAAGCCGGTTTGATTCCCCAGGCTGCTCCTGACCTATTCTCCTGCTAAAGCGTCTTGCAGGGCAGCCTCTTCCGCCCTCAACTGAGAGACCTCTTGACAGTTATTTGATCTCTCTGGATCTCACTTTCCTCCTCTGTAAAATGGGAACAATAACAGGACCCGTCTTTTAGACTTGCCTCGGAGACTAAACGCGATGCTGAGTAGAAGGCGCAAGAAGCGCGGAAGCGTCCCGCAAGTTAGCTCAAGTCCCGGTGCTTCCTCCGCCAAGGAACGCAAGCTTCGCCCTTGGATTCTGGTTGCGGCAGAAATCAGAACTGCTTTGGCTGTGGCTTTGGCTATTTTTTCCCCTTTCTCCTGGAATGGTTTCCAGAATGATTTGGCTTCTGGTGAGGGAATTATAAGGCAGCTGAACTTCTCTGATCCTGTCTCCCACTCATTACCGTGCAGGAGTAACACAGGTTAATCGCATAGCTAATTAAGAGATAACATTAATGGAATCTGAGTTGGTGCCCTGATAAAGCCAAGTCCTGGCAGATAAATGCTGAGGAGGAGCCAAGCCATTTATTTGAGGAGCAGCGGGGCTCCTATCAGGGCACCGACTCGGCTTCCATTAAAGTTATTGATATTACACCCCAATCTACAACGGTAAGAAAGTGCAATGTGTCTTTTCCCCGCATTTCTGCTTTTGGAGGCCGCTCAGCGCTGGAAATAGAGACTGAGCAGATCCAGTAGCAGCTGGGTGGTGTGGCCCTTGTAGCTGAGCAACACGCTTAATGAATTAAGGAATAAATGAGTGAGCATTAAGAAATTCATTCGCAGCTCCGGTGAGTGTGCCGCTGCTCGCAGGGGCACGCTGGCCGGGCACCTAGCAGAGCCGACCCCTCCTTGAATTAATGGGTTGGTTTTTTTCAGGCCTTTGCCTTCCAGCAAATCGATGAAGAACTAGAAGTACCATTTCTCTATTTCCCCTTGTCTCCGCCCAGCTAACTGATGAAAGCGTTTTGGAGATTTCCTCCTCTCTTTGTTTTAACAAGTTCTTGCAAAGCTTCTTTAATTGTTCCCTTTACTTTTTTTTTTTTTTTTTTTTTTTTTTTTTTTTTTTTTTTTTTTTTTTTTTTTTTTTTTTTTTTTTTTTGACCTTTCTTGAGGAATAATGATCAATTACTGTGATCAGGGAGTTGATGGCTGACAAACTCTGCTTGACATAATGCAGCTGTGATTTAAAGGCGGTGTCTCAGCGCTGGCAGCACGGCTGCTCTGCCTGGAACCTTGATTATTGCATGGTGCCCTCCACAAAGGGCAGCGTGGGCATTCTCCCATCAGCCACATGCACTGCCCAGAGAGCCACTACTGGCCTAGAAAGATGATTGGACACCAGCTCTAGATGCTCTCATCTTTGGTCATGAATCCCCTGACACTTTGCTGACTGTTCTTGCAATGTCCCACCTACCACTGTCCCTGTCCACGCTCCCTGACCCCGTCTTGGGTCAGTAAGTCTCAACAAAGGCCTTCCCAGGGCCAAGGCACCCAGTGCTGAAGAGAGGACCTCACTTGGCATTCCTGTGTGGAGAATGCTAAAGGCCAACTCTGTAGTGAGAAGTAAACACGGGAGCTGACTGCGAATGACAAATCAGCAAAACACAGATTCATCCACTGCACAGGCACCATGGTGACTGGGTCAGAGTCCTGAGCCGTCTTGGTCCCAACTTTGCCAACCTTGGAACCGTGAGGGAATGAACCAAAGACAGGGCCCAGAACCTATGAACACACAGACAGAGCAGTTCTCATTCTGGCTGTGGCACTCGGATAGAGCTGTTTTGCAGGCCAAGCTTAAGCCTAAGCACAGCCCGCATCCCACAGGAGGTAGGTGAGTAGAGAACAGTTGTGCCTCTCACCGCTGTTCACTCAGGCAACAGGAGAAGCCATGACAGTTGGATTTTGACAGTCCATATTATGGTTTCAAGCCAGAGTGAATTTAAATTCCAGGGGAGAGTTATCCTTTCTTTAGCTATATAAATTAAAAATAAGTTGAAAATCGAACATTCATGCACTTCTGTGCACTTCAAAATTCCCATTTATTGAGTCTCAAAAGCAGATATATTCCTTTTAGCAATTTGCCAAATAAGTCTGAAAACACCAGAGACATTGGAACTCAGGAGTAAAATTCTTTTTCTTTTGAAAATTAAGCAGAAATTTTACAGTAAGAATAGATATCATAGCTGTGTCATTATATATGAAGATCTATAATTACAACTTATAAACATATGATTATACTGTTTACTTTAATTGCCTGTTTAATGAGTTACTCCTAAGTATGTAAATATGTGATAAAAATAGTCTATGAAAGCTACATTGAAAGGTCCTCGCATTTAGAAGAGGCACTTGCAAAGTAAAGACATTCACAATTAAGAATTAAATTTCTAAAATCTACACTCAAAGCAAACCAAGGTTTTATGGAGATGGCGACCTACCATGCCTATGTACTAAAGAGTAAATTCTATTTGGTTCAGCCCTTGATAAATACACACAATTTCCATGCTGAGCTAACTCTAATTACTGACAATGTCAATATGAAGTTCGTGCCCAAGAACACAGAATAGCTATTGCACATGACGGTGTTCTTGATTTTTTTCCAGGGGACAGAACTTGAGTTTTCAGACCCCAAAGAGGCCAGTTTCTTTCTCCCTGAATCTTTCTGTCTCTCTGTCTCTCTCTGTGTGTCTCTATCAGTCTTTGTCTCTCGTTTTCTCTCTCTGTCTCTCTCACTCTATCTCTCTGTGTCTCTTGCTCTATCTCTGTGTCTGTCTGTCTGTCTGTCTGTCTCTCTCCTTGTGTCTCCTTCTCTCTGTCCCTTTCTACATCTGCTTGCATTTTGAGCTCCAAGCAAGATACTCTATGAGAGTAGCTACACGAGCAAACAGAAACATCTGACTTTATCAGAATGTGCAGAACATGTGGGGATGGGGGTAAATAAGTTGCTAGCCGACCAGTCTCTGTTGCTATCAGGAATCACGCTTCTAGTTTCTGTCATTCTCCGAGGCCTTCATTATATTCAGGCTTGTTGTCGTCTCTTGCCTCAGTTCAACTCTCTTTTTCACACCTTCCGGTCTACAATATGCTATGCACCATCTGTATTCTTTCACCTAACTCTTTGTGATTCCTCGTAACCCTGTTTTTATTTATTTCATGAGGGCAAAAAACAGTTTCGTCTATTTCTCCCTATTCCCTGAGCCAGGTGCACGGTCTCTAGCACATAGAAGGTGTTTCTAAAAGTGTTTATTGAAGTGGATTATTGAATGTGATACTTTGATCATCACTTCTTATTCCTCTGTAGTGTGTGTGTGTGTGTGTGTGTGTGTGTGTGTGTGTGTGCATGTGCGCACACACATGTACTCTATGGAACAATACCTGAGACACTCAACTAAAAAGGAGAGGTGTATTTTGGCTGTGGTTTTGCAGTTTTAGTCCATGGCCATTGAGCCATATTAGGGCCCATGTCACCATAGCATGTCATGATAGAAGGATGTGGTACAGAAATCAGTCTTGTCCACTGTGTGGTAGTCTGAAAGGAAATAATGAGAAGGAAGTGCTGGGATCTCAACAACCAAGCCCTTTAAGGTCATGTTCCAGTGTCCTACATTTCTGCCACTGGTCCCTCTTCTTGTAGGTTTCACCACTTACCAAAAACACCACAGCCCAGGGGTGAGACCTCCAGTACATGGACTTCTGCAGAGCACCTCAGATCCAAATCATGGCAGTGTGTGTATGTGCATGTGCAGACACACATGTGTGCTGTGTCTCCAGGGGTCCATTGGAAAGCTGTCCTTAACCCTTATTCATTGTGAATTTACTACAGGCTCCAACACATCTTCCAGCTGGCCAGTTCTCCCTATGTACTCAAAACAGTCCTCAGCACCTCCGTGTGGGTCCTACATGACTTCTTCTCCTCAAGTCTTCTCACAGGAATGGCCTCTTCTGTCCTTGGCTGAACAAATCAGCTGAGTAACTTTTGGGCCAGTCTTGCTTCCCTCAAGCTCTCTGTGAATGTCAAATGGTGACCTAGTAAAGCTCAGTCTCCTAAAGCCATCGGGAATTTTAACTGAAATCCCCAGGCAGCACCACAGAGGCCATGCTTCTGCCCAGTGATGGATGCTTCTTGGCCCTCGGGTCCTGTGGGAAGGTGCTCTGCCACTGTGAGAAGCCACATAGCTCCATCTTCTCTACTGCAGAGCCAGTATACCAACCATCCACAAAGGGGAAAGATACCCTCCTCCGGTATTGATTACCTAGCAGCATATATTTTAAAGTGGACATTGGAGAAAAACACTTGCTCTTTAGCAATAAATTAGCACAGTCCATGTTTTTTTTTTTTTTTTAAATTGCAAAATCACATATACTGTTTAATCAATTTCTGCAAATAGCAATCAGTGCTTCTATCAGCCAGAGTCCAGCCAGAGAAACAGAGTTTGCACCAGGTCAATAAAGGGAATTTTGTATGAAATACTGGTTATGAAGTTAGTGAAGAGTTTAAAACAAAATCAAGAGCAAGCAAAACACAAGTGGAAGGCGAGTGACAGGGAGGAAAGCCAGGAGATGGCCAGCACTTGCAGGTCTGCAGAGAGGTGGCAGGAGCTCCAGAGCCCAGAGGCTGCCTGTCAGGTAGGAACTGGCATCACAGAGGATCTGGGACTACAAAGGAAGCAGCAAACGTGTTCCTCGGAGCATGGAGAGATGGCAAGGAATGGCCTTGGGCTCTCTTCGTCCCAGTCGAGGTCACCAAGCTCGGAGCTCGATCATTGACCAATGATGACAGTGCAAAAAACTGTCTGATCTTGGAAATACACAGATTTATCTAGAAGAAAGAAGACAAGTCAACTAGACCAAGACCAGGACTCTCTAGTTTTGTCCACAAGTGTCCATGAAGTTTTGCCTTTTGTTTTGTTCTGCTAGCCATTTCTTTTGTGCAGAATACATAGACTCTGATAACAGAACCCCAGTATAGATTCGTTTATGGATCTTGCATATAATTATCCTTTATGGCCTACTGTCCATAGTTCTCATTTCATAGCATATGTTCATTCATTTCAATTAATGGTTTTATTGTCTTCATAAAGTATAGCATTAACGGATTCTCCCAGGTATGCTGTCTCATGGATAGACATCTGTCTATAAGGAGGGCGGGCCCTTCTTCGTCATTACAGGAATGGTGTTGGTGTCCAACTTAGACAAATAGGATGTGGAAATTATTACTTTTATTTTTTTTACTGGAAAACTACATGTTGCACACGTGTTTCTCACTATCTGTTTTTCTGTAGGTCATCGCTAACATTTCATGCTACTAGGTACAACTAAAGGAGAAATATTTTATTGTCTCTTGAAAAATCTTACCCAGACCTCCATCAAACTGCAAGACACCAGAGCATTCTTATTCTCTCTCTTTTTTCTCAGTTTCTCCTCCGCAAACATATTTTTCTCGTTGTAGCCAACTATCCAGGGCTCTTTTGTTTTGACCTGCTGCAGCTTGGATATGAAATGTCTTTCAAAGTCCCCTGTGTGCCACAGGCTTTGCTCCCAGCTTTGTGCCTTGGGGGACGGTGGAAATTTAAGATGTGAAGCTTGTTGGAGATGGGTTGCTGGGGGCACTCATGTAGGACACAGTGGGTGCCCAGCCCTGCCCCTCTCATCTTGCTTCCCGGCGACCTTGAGGGGAGCAGCGTAGTGTACTTCACCACATGCTCTTCTTTGGGCTGGGGCTGCTGCCTTCACCCTGATGCAAGAGCCACAGAGCCAAATGTATATGTGAAGAAACCCTTGAAAACCCGTGAGTCAGAAAATAAACCTTTCTGGTTACTAGGTTGTGTTGTCTCCGGTTTTTTGCTATAATGATGGAAAGCTGGCCAACACACGAGCTTTTCCTGCTTTCCCTTTAGAAATGTCCTTTGCTAATCAGTTAGAAGGGAGTGGCCTCCCTTCACGGTTCCCATCCCACCCAGGGCTTTGGCCCTGACCACGGTTCTTCCTCTTCTCTTTTTCCCTCAGAGTGCCCATCATGACTCCAGTGCTGGTCTTCCCCCATGCTTTCTAGCCAGGGGTGTTTCTACAACCCTCTCTTTCTCTCATATCAAATCTCCCCCCACACCCTACATGACCTCCCTCCTCCCATCAGACCTCTAGCCTGCAGAAGCTCTTGAAACCTACTCCTTTCACAGGGCAAGGGAAAATGTCAGTCCTCTGGCACTTGACAGTGGTGCACTTCGCTTTGAGTTGGAGGAATGAACGCGCTCATCACAGTCTAACTTTGCTACAAGCATTTTCAGTGGTTTTGCTCCAAACCATGTCTTCTTTTATAAAGTAGGGCGGGCATATTTGCAGCCTCCTTTCTGATCTTCCTCATTCCTGACCCCTCTGGAAACATCTTCCTAAAGCAGCCACCAGGGCAGCAAATTCAGGTTGAAGCACGCTCTGCGGCAATCCAGACTCCAAGCGCCTCCAAACCTCAGACCGGGTAGATGAGGAAGGGGAATGTGCCGTCATTTCCAGGGTGGGACCCTCTGTGGAGATTGCTTAGCCTCCTGCCTTAATGAGTTTAACTCCAGAGATGGGCAGCTAGAGCATTCCCGCTGAGCATAATTACCATGATGGGACACCTGGGGAGAGACTGTCACAGAGATAACTGGGTCTCAGGCTATTTAGTGCTTTACAGAGGAGAGTAAGGTGGTGACTTGGAAAAATGAGGTCTGGTTCAGCCAGGAAGACTGCTAGGCTTCATTTTCCCTCTCCTGTAGAAGAATATACTGTTACGTTTGCAATTGATGTGTTTGAGCCCCGAGCACAGCCTGGACTCACATGAGAAATCACAGGACCCTTGGACCAGATGGCACAGGAAGGGTCATCCTGTCCACCCCAGCCTACAGGCAGAACTGCTCACCAGCTATCTCAGAAGGAGAGCTGGCTCTGCTTTTCATCCCAGCCTCCAGAGGATGGACTGCAGCACATAACCCAGGGCTGCCTGGGCTCAGACGCGCCCTGCAAAGGACCATTTGTATGTGTTTACACTGGCTCTCCTTGCTTAAAAGCCACAGTCAGGGTCAGGGTCAGGTCCCTAACATGGGCAGCTTAGAGCAGCACTCTGAAATGTCAAAAATTCACTGGGCAGCATGAATATACTGAAGAATACACAGGAAAATATATTGAATCTTCTTGTGCAAATTCACACCTCACCGCAGAGCTGAATGAGGAAAGTGATCTCTTAACCGCTGTCAAATTCAGCCAGTGAGTGTGGCAGGGTAGGATGGAGCTTCTGATTTCCCAGAAGAGAAAACCTATGGAGGGTCTGAAGCAGAGTCTGGTGTAGGTAGGGGACTGGGCAGGCAGACCCGAGCTACTGAGGAGCTGACTTGCAGGCTGCAGAAAGTGGACAGCTATGCAGGGAGAACTCAGGGGCGAGGAACTGTGAGCTCCACCGTGACACCTCTGTGTCCCATACCTGTGCAACTGCCACAGCATGAGGTATCTGGTACCTAACATAAGTGGACCAAGGGAAGTGGCTGCCATGAACAGGCAGAGGGAGCCAACGCTCCCATATTCCTGGTCAGGTGAGAGTCTGTCCACCAAGAAGTGTGAGCGTGCCATCATCATGGCAGGGTATAAGGAAAGGCTGCAGGGCAATGGGTCCTACTTCCTGGGGGACAAAAGCTATGAGCTGAGCTTTCCCTCTGTGCTGTCTGCACTGGAATGCCCTGCCTTTCAATCTCTGGTGTCTCCAGAGCAGATGGAGGAGCCCCAGCTGTTGATTAACTACAACCTGTGGGCCAAATCCAACTTGTGACATTTTTACATAAAGGCTACAAACCGAAAAAAAAGATTGTTTTGTATTTTTAAAGGGTTGGAAAAGAAAAACTATGCAATACAGACTAGGTCTGACCCAAAGCACGCCTAAATTATTCATTACCCAGCCCTTTAGAGAAAGTTTGCTGATCCTTATTGTAAGCCACCGATGCTCAAATTTCCACCTTCATGAAGATCACGGAAGGACCTTGTTAAGAAGGCAGACTGTCTCTCTAGGCAGCTGGCTCAGAAGACCTTGGATGGGCCGCTGTATTTATCTTCATTCTGATAACTGCCAAAGGCAGTTCTTATGTAGGTGAGCCAACTCACAAATGGTCTCTTGAATCTAATCAATAAGTATGTACTGGAAAATGTCTGTCAGGCTTCTGCTCTACTGAGTGATAGGAGACATTTGTGGAAGGTGGTTCTTGCACTGCATCGAAGAAGTTTTAGTCTAGTTGGCGGAAGAAAGTTCTTTCAGCAAAACTGCTAGAGAGGCATTAGGACCACGTGGCTTGGGGCTGATCCCCATGAGCTAGTGTTTGGGAACAGGCTACAAAATACAGAGGTGGGGAGCTTCATTGCAACTAGCACGCTATGGAGCGTTTGAGAAATAGTTGGCAAGGCTGGGCCATGAGGAGGTATCACAGGCATGCATGAAGTCACAGCACGAAAGGATCTTCTGGAATGGAAACAAAGGGGTTGCAAGCAGAGGGCAGAAAGCCTGACCCTTGAGGCCAGGCTGGCAAGCAGCTGGAATGGCTCTCTCTCCACAGCAAAAACTACTCAGAGAAGCAGTCTCTTTTCCTTGCCCCTTTTCATGCCTCCTTAAGTCACCACAGTCAGGATTCTGTGTCTTTCTGCCTAGCTGGTTTTTCTATTGGGCACGCCGTCCACACCTAGAGTCACACGCACTCTCTAAGTTCCTACTCTATGGAGATATTTTCCCTCATGTGCTTTTAATCTATACCTCTATTTCTTTGCAAATGCTAGTGTTGTGGACTAGATTTTTTTTCAGTGTCATCTTATTTATAAAGAGAACTCTACTTCCTTTTCCAAGAGCCAACTCATAGCATCAAATTATTCACCTTTCATTTTTTTATGCATTTAGTACTGGGTTTACAGGGTCTCATAACATAGACTGGAGTTGTAGTGATCCTCTTGCTTTCAGCCTCCCAAGCACTGGGATTACAGGGATATATCACCATGCCCAGTCTCAGTTGTCTTCTCAGTGTGCCTTGGGGGTGGGGCTGGGAATGCACACTAGGGACTGAACCCCAGTCACCAAGTCTATCTAAGCAGGCACTTTAGTCTGCTGAGCTATCTGGCTGGCCTCTCAAATTCTTCATGAAGCAAAATATTCTCCAACTCTTCCTCTCTCAACCAGGCCTAGGAATTTTCATTTTATACAACTTTGGTATCTTGAGCAAAGCAAAGAGATGGAGCTTGCATTTTATTTGACCTAGCTGTCATCTTTTCTATATATCTCCTTTATGATACAGTGGCCTCTTTGAGTGAAAGGCCACACTGATCCACCTCCATTTTCTTATGCCTATAATTGCACATAATGGCAGTCAATGGACATGATTTTAGTCACTGATTAAGTGATTATTAGCAGTTCATTTTTAGCTTGTGGAAGGCCCTAAATATCAGAGTGGCTTTGATGATCTGATCAGTACAGCTAAGTAGAGGGAATATTATAATCTCATTTTAGATAACATAAAGAAAATATTAATAAGGAGTAAAGATGATTTGTTGAACAGGTAGGAAGACCAGAGCTTCTCCCTAAGGGGTGCAGCCTCTTTCTTCTTCCATAGCACCCCCTGGAAGCTCAGCATGTATAAATTCACAAACATCAGTGGAGCAAAACCATGGGTGCTACCTGAGCTGGGTATCATATTGTACCTTGATGGCAACAGCTGCTGTTCCTTGAGGTTTTGGAAGATGCACTATAGAAAAAGTTTCTGCTGCCCTGGAAACTCCAGAAGAACAAAATTGAGAAAATTATAACTTTCCTAGCACCTATAGCTTTAACTGAAACAAGTTTCTTTAATTAGAACTTCAATTTGTCTGCTATAAAATGTGGTTCTTTTGTAACTACAGCGAATGACTTTCAGGACAAGAAGCAGTAATGTATGCTTACAAACAAAAAAGTTCTAGAGAGCAACAAAGTACAAAGGCCAAGGAAGAGAGGTCTTACCAAATTTACTAAAAACTAGTAAGAAGAACGAGAAAGGAGAATAAGCTATATTGGATTAGTGTGGGTGACAATAATGGTTTTGGTTTCTGAAGCAAAAAGGATGAGGTACAGGGTAGGTAGTATGTAGAACATTTATAGCTGGTGGTCCTAAGAGTCTGTTCTGTCAGGGGATATAAGTATTATTTGGGGTAGGGGATGTGGCCAAGCCAATTAGGCCAACACTGAAGGTGTCTAGCCAGGGCTTTACTCCTCACTTAAGCCAAGTGCTCAGCACAGTCCAATGAAACATGATCAGAAGGGGCAAGAAGACCAAGAAGGGTGAGCGCACGATATGCTTTCTTGCACTCTCTCCAGCTCTGTAGTCACCAGGGGCCCTGGGTCAAAGCTGAAGACATCACAAGGTAGGAGGAGCTTGGGTTCCTGAGTCATGGGTGAGAGGAGAGCTACTTAGAAGAACTGGAAGAAAAGGCATATCCATAGTAATCTTGGTGTGTGGTAGAAATAATATCTCACTGTATTAATCCTTTGAAATTGGAGGTTCATCACAATTGTTGTTCTATCTTTATTAATGCAGGGTAGGAAGTTGAATTTCCAGGAAATGTTCGAGGAGCAGCGAAGTGATGGCATAAATCAGCCGTTTAGGTCAGGCATGAGCGTGGCAGACCGGGCTCACGGTGGTCCCAGGCAGACGCACATCCGAGAGGGATGTGGCCTGCAGTCCTTTTACCCCATTGATTTTTGCTGGGGGCAGCTGCCTTTGACTCATTGATTTTAGCTGCTGATTAAGTCAGCCGCCCCCTCTGGTGGCAGTGACTTTCCCTCCTTTATCTCATGTGTTCCACCCGGAAGTGCCACAGTGGTCGCAATCTCAAGTTTGCAACTCAACGCTCAGGAAACCTTTAAAAGTTGCCCTCCCTACCCGGCACCATTCAGCCCGGATTCTCCTTCCTCCAACAGTTGCTCCTAGCGTTGTTCTGCGACTGGTTGGACACAGAAAATGCTGAAGTGGGAGGCAGCTGACCCTCACTACGGCGACAGCAGGGAGGGCTTCCGTGTGGAGGAACCTGCAACCCACTGCGAGTCAGCTCAGGCCTGAAACGCTGCTTTCCACTCCTCAGAACGAGCTGTGAAGATACCTCGGACCAAAGCGAACTTTCCGGCAGGCACAGGAGCTAAATAGCATCCAGCAGGTGGTAGCCCTGATGCCAAGGCAAACCTCATTCCAACAGAAGAGGGGCGCAAAAATAGAACTGAATATAGCCCAGAATGTCCTGAGGGACAGAGAAGACATTGAATCATGGGACCGATTTGTAAGGGAGCGAGGCGATGGAAATTCTCTCTCTCTCTCCTCTCTCTCATCTGTGGAAGCTTACACAAACACAAGATGGCCGCTAATGGGTGGCGAGCTGTCGCACACCGGTTGAAACACCTACGTGCCAGGTTTGCCCAGCTGCACACACGCCACAGCTGGTCCTTCTGCCAGGGACGACGCTCACGGCTGCTGATCGATGTGCATGTGCCAGTGACTTGATTTGGGGAGGGGGAGGGCACACAAAGGTGAGGGAGACTTGGTGCAGCGCAAAAATCGGTCTTGGTGAGGCTCCTCTGTGCTCTGTTCTCTTATTTATCCCTCAAGGGGACAGCGAGGGGACAGTGACGCCCAGCCCTTCTTCTGTCCACGCTGCACCACCTTGTACAGAAGGCCCAGGAAGGGGGTGTTTGGTGCCGCCCCCAGTGCCTCTGAGGAGTGCAAAAGCAGAACAGATTGTAAGCTGTAGACAGACAGGAAATGGGGCTCCCTTTTGTGGCAGATGCAAATTCTGTCGCCAGGCTGGGGAAAGCAGGCTATTGTGCATCCTTGTTAGGATTTCTGACACGGAGAGAGATTAGTTCTGTGCCCTTTTTCCTGCCTCCCTGAGATAATAGACGTACCAGAATGTTAACTCCCTGCACAGCAGGTTGGAATCTGCTGTCCCCAGGAAAGTCAGCGCCACCAGCAGCCCAGCCTCAGGCTCACGGGTGGTCCGGTGGGTGGTTCAGTGGCCAGCCTAAGGCAGTGTGTGGTTGTGTTTGTGAGTGTGTGTGTGTGTGTGTGTGTGTGTGTGCACATGTGTGATTTATCAACATCTATTCAGGATATTTTATCACCAGTTCTAATAGGCATCGTGGAAGCTAGCTGTGCCTCACAAATAAGAGAAGATTCGAGTCCAAATAGCAGTCCGTGCGTGAGAAGAAGGCGCTCGGAGGTTCCGCGCTGTGCTCCTTGCTGCCCGGCAGACCCAGCGCACCACCGGTATTGCAGCTTCCTCCTCTCCAAGAGAACCTGCGTACAAACAAAGGAGGTTCTTGCCCTTCCAGGCTCTGCCCTCCCTTCCCTGGCCGCGCTCTCCCGGCACTTGTCCGACCGACTTGCCTTCCCTGTGCCGTGCCGCCGTCAGGTGGAGCTCTTCCTTACTTCCGTGGAGTTTGTTGTCCACAAACCTCACGTAATCCTGGGCACATAGCAGGCACTGTCACCTCGGCCGTATAATTAGTTCAAGGGACTCTGGTACTGTGTCTTGCCCATCTCAGCATCCCCACGTCAGGCCAAGAACAAGGCCGCTTAAACACTAGGCTTAAAATGCATTTCCAATACGATGAATGAGCGTGAAAAACAGAAAGCAGCGCCACACAACGTGTCCCTGCAATCTGCACGCCCAGATGATGTACTGGCCACAAAGACCCTTGCACACGTTGCTTGCCTTCTCAAAGTCACAAGAACCAGGAGATCTCATTGACTGATAAATCGAGACCCCACATCCCTTCGCTGGCCACCACCCTGCTCACTCTGAAAGCACCGTGAACCTCCCTCACTTGACGCCACTTGTCATAGGCGCCAAAGCAAGGTCGCTTGCTACTATGTTTTGGTTTTCAGGCTCACATGGAAGTATTTTCATTTGTGTTCTCTTCCATCTGACTCCTAAGCTAATCCTTTCGACTTCAGATCTTTGCACAAACCTTTCATATCATCACTGGGGAGTTCCGAGCCCAGAGCAAAGGTAGGAGGCAAAAAGCCCCAAATCTGCACGTTTTATTTCATTGGTACATGTATTTAATCCATCTGCAAACTGCTCATTGGATAGCACTGTAGGCTTTTCTCTCTGGGAACACTAAGGTGTGTGTATTCAACGGTGGAAAATAAACATAAGATTTTATTACAAAGTGCCACTGCCGCTCCTGGCATGAGTAATTTGTGCACCTGCATTTTAAAAATGTTTCAAAGTTTTCCCCCTTGGTGGATTCATGGTAACACGCATCAACTTCCTGGCTGTCTTGGGCTGGCTCTTGTAGGCTCCTGTCACTGGTGGCCATGGCATCAGAAGTCACTGTTTTGAGAGGAGAGGGCAAACAGATACGATGACTGCCTTGAGCTTGTGGGAGGGCAGATTCCTCTTGTCCCTTTTAAACCCCTTTCCCCTGGGAGTTGGCAACACTGTAGAGGATCTTAGTCCCAAGATCCATGGGAGAGACATAGATGACCAAGGCAGGAATAAAGCTCAGGACTTGTCACAGTGAGACGCGCCAATGAGCACTGGAGATACATACTGAGTTGATGCCCTCTGCCATGGTCTTTGCCCGGCAGCCTGCTTGTCCTTAAGCTGGAGACCAAGTTGCTGGCAGGTCACTACCGTGGCGTTTCAGCAAACACAGCGAGGTGAGCCGTATAGCCAAGTGGGCTGGAGGCACCGGTTAGTTAGAGAACCAGGCTTGAGGGAGCCTTGGGTTGGAGACTGGCACAGACGCTTGGAAGGGAGGGTGCTGTTTCACTGTAGAGTCCTGGCTTTCTTTCCTTTTCCCTTCCCCCTTTTTTTTTGTTTTGCAGTGCTTCTGATTTTTGCAGGTGTCTAAAGTCAGCTCTGTGTGCACAGTGCTGACTAACAATTTCCCTGGTGATATCTGTAATCTCCTGGAAATGTTTGTTGATGTGTTCCAATGGCCCCCACAACAACCCAGAAGGCTGGCAATTCCAAGTCATCTTAGGCATGTTAATACTTTCTTAAAGTCATATTGCTGCATATTGTACACTTCTCCCTCCAACGGTGGGTCTCAGAGGAAAAGCATAATGGCCCAGTGCTATATCAACTTGATCATTAGAGTCTCGGTCTCTCTAAGCAGCATCAGGCAAATAACTTGATCTAAAGAGTATTTATTTATCTGTCCAATGCTGCAAATGGAAGCAGGGAGAGCTCCTTCGATAGACTCTCTGGGTGTGAAGTCTTCATTGTTTGGGGTGACAGAGAGCAAGGGAGGCTTGTTTCATTTGAAAGACACCAATTCAAACACTGTGCACCATCTGCCTGGGGAGCTGCCTGGCCCAGCAACATAATTGAATGTCCATGGCGTTTTGGGTGGTCTAAATGCAACTTTGTTCTAGTTTCAGGGCAAGTGGTCGCTTT
This sequence comes from Myocastor coypus, assembly GCA_004027025.1. Lineage (NCBI taxonomy): Eukaryota > Metazoa > Chordata > Mammalia > Rodentia > Myocastoridae > Myocastor > Myocastor coypus. The sequence goes on from PVJA010006209.1 coordinate 46,789, forward strand.
GCAGTGATGGCTGCTGTTCTGACGGCTGAGGCTTGAGTCCCTCATTCTTGCTGTGGACGAGGCCTCTACTGACTGGCTTTCCCACCAGTGTAGCAATCCACAAAAGTAATAATCTGTATATGATTCCATCCAGGAAAAGCAGACAAACTTCTGGTTTGCAGCCCTCCATAATTTTTCACAGTGATGTTTATATTCAAGAGTGGGAAGTCCTGCCTTTGTAGACTGTTGGGCAAAAGCAAATACCCTTTGAATTGTAACTAAAGAAGACACACACACACACACATGCACACACACACACACACACACACACACGCATGCATGAGCACACACACATGCACATGCATACACACACTCCAATTTTGGAGAGAGAGCAGATGTATTGGGATGCAGTCCTGTGGGTTGTTTTACGGCTTGGTTCATGAATGCTATTCTCAATGAAACATCCTGGAAACAGGCTGGAGAAACAAGCATCACATTGGGCCGAGTTGCATTGTTGACTGAAGAGCGGCTGATGAATGTGCCTTGGCTTGTACCAAGTGTTGCTTAGATTCTGCCCACAATTTGAGGCAAGAGGTTATTGGAATTGATTGTCTCCAGGATTAAGGGCAAGGATGCTGCATCAGGCCGAGTTACTCATAGCTCAAATGAGCTCCCTGTAGTTTCAGCACCTTACAGGCCACGTTTGTGTTCATGTGGGAAAATTGTTCATGGTTGTGTCCATCACCTGAGGCAGAGTTGGCAAAACACAAGATTTTGTCAAATGCTTCTGTTTGTGAACCAAATGGTTTGCAAACAAAAGTATTCACGAACTGTGGTCCCACTGTGTGAATGTGTGTATATGTGTATAATAAATACATATGTGAAAATATATGTATATATATGAAAGTATACACATATATTATGATGTAGACAGGATTTGCAAAGCTGGCTTCCAGTGGTGGCCACCTGCAGAGTTCAGTGTGGAGGAATGCAAATGGGCTCCCTGTGCGAGGGATCAGGAGGATCCAGAAGAAAGAAGAAAGGCCTGGAGCACGCTGTGGTGTCCTGTGGGAATTCATATCAGGCAGCCCAAGGTCTGATGGGATGAAAGCTTGTGCCAGAAACCTGGAGACTGAAGTCCACAGGGGAGAGCACATACTGGAGCTCCTGAAGAAGCAGAATGCAGATTGGTCACTGGAAGGCAAACTCCTCTCTCCCCAAAGCTGAATCCTTTCTCTTTCCCTTCTTACACCCCCCAGGCTTCAGGCCTATTGGTCGGTGCCACGCACACTCTGGGTGGGTCTTCGGTCTTCAGCAGGTCCACCATCCAGACACACTCAGAACTGGGCTAAGCAAATGTGCTAGGCATTCCTTATTCAAGCGGACACCACAGTTATTGATCACAGTCGCATGTGAGTATCTTACGTGAAAGTGAAAACTCTAACGTGAAAATCATCCAACTCTATAGTAGCTCACTGCTCCGGTCCTCTTCTCTGGCCATCCTGGGGCTGGCAGGAGAAATGCTCACAGAGGCCCTTTCTTGAGGCTTCCTTCACGGTCATAACCCCCTGGCACAGCGGGGCTACTGACCTCACAATGAATTTTATGAATGGGGCTGCTCATAGTTATGTCATAACTATACTGATGTCTTTGATGATTTCAACCCAGTCCTACTAACTCAGTTTGACTTATTCTTTACAGTAATAAAATTATTTTCACTTGAAATCTGAAAAAAGGTACTATCAAAATAGTAATAGGCTATCGCTATTATTTTATTATAGCGATGATAAATTATCTACTATAATACGTATATTAGTTTTTATAAATATTACCATTTACTAATGTATTATTTCTATTAATTTTTACAGCAATATAATGTTTACTATAATTTTAGGCTATAGCTTTAGAGGTGTTTTACACTGTAACATGCAGTATCCTGTTCTTTCTCGATGTCTGCAACCTAAGTACTTAAATTTGGTTTTGGCACTAGAGCTGGAAATCCCATTCAATCCAGCTATCCCCTGACTGGGAATTTTTCCAGAAGAACTGAAAACATGATATCATAGTGATATCTGTGCACCTATGTTCATAGCAGCACAATTTGTGATAGCTAAATCCTGGAAACAACCAAAATGCCCATCATCTGAAGAAAGGTTGAAAAAGATGTGGTATTTTCATAAAATGGAATATTGCTCAGCTATAGGGAATGACAAACTAGAAGACTTCATATATAAATAGAAGTATCTTGAACATATACTCATGAGTGAAATAAACCAGACCTACATATGCAAATATCATGTAGTCTCCCTAGTGTAAGGACTCAAAAGAAGAAATAATTAAATAAATAAATTTTGGGCAGTACCAGGAATCAATCCCAGGACCTTGCATTTTCTGCATTCTCAACCCCTATAGTTTTTTTTTTTTTTTTTTTTTTTTTTTTTTTTTTTTTTTTTTTTTTTTTTTTTTTTTTTTTTTTTTTTTAGAAGAATGACTTGAATACAAAATGCATTTGGAAGAATTAAAAGAAATCAATGTTTATTGAAAGTATTAATGTTTAATTGTTTGATTAGTCTTACATACCTATGTCTGTTGATCTATGCTGATTTGATGATGAAAATATGTAATGCAACCATTGTTACATTTTTCTTGTTTTAAAATTCTGTACTATATGTACTCTTACTTGTTACTGTTTTCTTCTATCATTGTTTCTTTTATTTTTACTCTTTAAAATAAAATGTAAAAAATAAAAGAAATAAATTTGGTTTGGGCATACCTACTCCTAACATGATGATTCTGACATATTGGGTCTAGTTTTTTGAATGATAATAGGGGAATTTCAAGTCATTCGGAAATGCATTTCGTGTGTGACCTGTCCTATTTTTAGAAGTGTGACGGAAAACAATAGAACAATGAAATTACTTCAAAAGTGTTGCTAAGTGGAATTGGAACCCCTGGAATAGAAGTCACATTGTTCGTGGCTCCAGTTTCTTCGATTTATATGCATCCACTCTCTCGTGTCTGAAATAAATCTGCTGTCATCTTTGCCTCCACTCTGTTCTAAGCGCATTGCACAAACCAGGGCCTACTTCTCAGGAGAGCAACCAAGCCAAGGATGTCATGTTCCATCTTTATGATGAAATGCAGATTTGTCATTAAAAGGCAAATCCTTCATTTCCAAAAGCTGAATATAAACGATGCTTTAAAAGATTTTAGCTAATGAAATTTACCCCCCTACCACCAAAAGAATTTAAGAATATGTTCTGGAACTTAGCCGGAATGTATCATTTGGTTATGAAATGCATGTATTTTCTTTGATTTCTTGACCCGGCCTTCTAAGACTTTGTTGTGTAAAGAAAGGCAAACAAATGCCAATAGGTTTGTTGAGGTCAATAGTATTGGCTGCTTGCTTTGCCAGTTTTCTTTTGATACCTCGTGGTTAGTGAAGCATCGCCGGTGTAGCCTCTGGTTACTCCAGAAGAGAAGGATTGATCCACGAAGGATGCCACAGCCACGTGGCAACCTGAATTGTCACTCTTGCCATTCAACATTTCTACCTGTTTAGGCTGATTATTGAATCTGGGCTCAGTTTACAAGATTTCTAAAGGGATGCTAAAGACTCCTTCCTAACTCACTGCCCAGTCCCAGAAGGCATCCGTCTAGGGATGCTCTCTTCCTTCCCTTGTCGGCTTCCTGTGTGACCACGAAATTTCACTCTGCCCCCATATGTTATTCTAGCAGCTTGGAATAGCTACATGAAGTTGGGTGTGGGAAATGGGAAAGAGGGAGTTCTGTAGCTCCGTTTAGCACAGCTTCCCTCAAATAGCCAGAGAGTTTGTTGGAGTGGTAGCCCTGCAAGGAGGGGCAACTGGCAGATTCGGGAGGATGCAGTAAATGCAGTGGCTCAGCCAAGCCTCCATCTTTCCTTTCAACAGTGTGCTTGGGAACCAGACACGCATCTTATACGCTCTTGTACTGCACTTTGTTTTGTTTTGCTGTAAACTCCTCCAGTGTGACTTTGGGAGATTCAGTTTCCACCTGTCCCACATGTCCTTCTCCCTTGTAACTTAGTAGCGGAGAAGTTGGACGTACACCTTGATGGGGATGGCGATGAGGTAGGAGGACTGACAAGGGCAGTGTCCCTGTGCCTATGGCCTCTGAGCACCAAGGAATTCAGGAGAAACAGCTTTCCCCCTTGTGTGGTGGTTTCTGGGGCACCCACTCAACCATCCACGTTGTGGATCTGCATAAAAGCCAGCGGGGAGTCAGGCAGCAGTGACCCACATTTCAGAGAGGCCAGGCTCTTGGGGCAAGGATGTGTAGCTCACCCCTGATGCAAATGTGTATGAAGAAGGAGCTGAATGACATTCACAGCCCGGAGTGATTCCATTTCATCATTTTGTACACATACATTCATGATGTGCTATGTGTTATATATAATTTACTAAAGCATGCTTTTAAAAATAGATTTGAGGAGCATGGAGACCCCAGAAGCGTATGTTATTGTACTGGGCTTGAGTTTCTTTTTCCCTCCCACAGGGGACCTCTGAGGGTCTATTTGAGGGCATGAATATGGAAAATTCAGCTTCAACTCCCCCACCCTGCTCCCTGAACAGCACCGCATAACTGTGCTAAGCTCTTGTGGCTTTGAAAGAACAGATGCAAAAGACAAAATAAGTTTAAAAGGAATTTGGGGAATGGGTCCTAAGAATCACCACGTTTTCCTATCACTCCCAGAAAATGCACATATTTTCAGAGGTGCTGTACATCTGCGTGGCTCCAAACCACCAATTATTTTTCCAACCAACATAATTACAGCCTTCTTCTGGAAATGTCAAACACTCAAATGAAATACAGCTTCAAAAATTTTCACTTAAGTTAATTGGTTCCAATTATTTAGACTTGCTTTGGCTCCCCAAAACACATGAAAGCCAAGCTCTTTTTATTTCTCGTCTTGTCTGATTTTTCCAGAAGAAGAAAGGAGAAAGAGAAGAAATCTAGAGAGAAGAAAGAAAACAAGAAAATGAAATAAGGAAAGGAAGGGAGGACAATGGAAGACAAGGGAGGAAAGAAGGAATGAGGGAGGGAGAGAGGGAGAGAGAGAAGAACGGGGGAGAGAAAGGAAGGAAGGAAGGAAGGGAGGGAGAGAGGGAGGAAGGGAGGGAGGAAGGAAGGAAGGACTCTTGAATTCTACACCTTTTATTGGAACTTAACCTAAGACAAGGATTATACTTGAGAAACACAAGGCATTTCCTGCCTCAGCTTACATCTGCAGCCCTGTGCACAGGCTCTGAAAGGTGGAGAAGTCACTGGCTTCCTGGTGAGCCACTGTGAACTCAAGATGTTGGGTTCATTTGCTGAAGGTGTTTGCGTGTGGGCCTGGGTTGTCTATAAGGGGTTTGCTTCTGCCTGACGCTGGTTAAAATCTGAGCTTCCCCTTGGTCCCTGTTGTGGCAGCCAGGCTGTGCCGAGAAGCTTGGGTGAAATGACTTGTGGGTAAGCAGGACTCTCAGTGCGCAACTGTATGAACTGTCAGCTAAAGGAACACTCGGGAGTAGCTCTGTGGGGAGACAGATTCTTACTCCACATTAACAATCCTGTTTGTAAAACGCTAAAGAATTAATGGAAGCTCAGGTTCCCACACATGTCTCAGGAGCAATGATTACAAGCTGAGATTCGTTAGCTCATTTTGGCCTACTTTTCCAGTGTCTACTTTGAGAAGTCACCAACCTCATATAGGACCTGTGTCTGCCTCCATAGAAACCACTAATGGAAACTCAAAGATACTAGCTCCTTGTTCCAATGTCTGGAATCCTAGGAAGACATTCACAAGAAAACAGCTTCGTTTGCCCATAATTACCAAATCTAACGAATCAATTGAAATTAATCCTTTTGCTGAGGTTAACCCTTTCACTTGTTAACTTGAATTATATGGTAGGTTGGGTGGGAGAAGGTTTTTAAGTTGAGATTTCTAATGAGCTTTCTATCAAAGAGCACCATGAACCCACCTAACACTGGGTACTAGACTGGCTCTTTAGACCTGCTACCATGCCCAGTGCAGGAAACCAGGAGCATTCTGCACAGGCAGGAAGACCCTGTGGCCAGCACGCTAGTCTCTTAGAATCACTCAAAGCCTGACCTTGCTATGTGGCCTAAAACTTGGTGGATTCCCAGATTCAGCACACCCTTTACTGAAATCACAGCAGGGCACTGTAATAGGGAACAGTAATGTGTCGGGCTGAGCTGCGCCATGGATTAGCTGACCTGGGGCCTCGAGCTACCAGAAGGCCTCCTTCATCACCAGGGTCATTTGCAAGACAGCTAGGACTCCCTTGCTTGAAGCTTAGTGTCAGTGCAGTGCACAGACAAGCTTAATTTGATTTTTAGCTGCCAGGAGTCGGTGTCATAGAAGTCCCCTTCATCTGGCATTGGCTTCCAACCCCCTTGGCTGCCTCAGCCAAGAAGGACTGGATGGAGGATGGCTGCTACCCTGTCCTATTCTGTAATGTGCGTCTGCAGTAGCTCCTTAGTCCCGCTGTATTTGCCGAACCACAGGCGCAGGTAACACAAGCCCTGTCACCATCAGGATGGTGGCTCCTTCCTTTACGAATGCTAAGACGGTGCATTAAGAGTTTAAGAATGGGGAAGATCTTCGTAGACTTGTAAAGGGAGAAGGTCAGCGCCAATGTTCACAGTCAGGGAACATCCTGTCAGGATCCAGAGCTGCTCATGAGCTCCAGAGGGCACCATGATGGGACATCCTGAATATCTTTTCTTTTGGACTCCAAAGACAGTGAGCCCAGCTCAGGTAAAGCCTGGCCAAGTCAGAGGATTTAGGCACATCACACCACATAACTGAATGCAATGAGCTCCAAGTCTCAGGAGGAAAGGGGAAGCACCCAGAGTGGCCCGAGAAGCCTTTTCTCTTATGCTTGAAGCTGTTGCTTCCGATGAAGCTGTAGTGACCTTGAGGTAAAAGAGCAGAAATGCAAAGGGAAAGCTTTCTATTACAGGAACGCATTCATCAAGCTCCGACCCCTTCAGTCTCTGGTATGAATTGCAAACCCGATGTTAGATACAGATTTAACCCCCCAGTCCATCAAAACGGGGAGAGGGAAAACCACCTGAGTACTGTAGGAAGAATTTCCATAGAACATTAGAATTCCATTAGTGGGAAAACGTAGTAAACAAGATTTGGATTAGATTTATAACAGGAGCAGAGCTTTCTCTTTATTGATTATTTTCAGTTGTTTTCAAAAAGACTTCCTGGGATTTCAGAAAAATTCAATGAAAAGATATTATTTATTTACTTATGGATCGAAATGGCTGTTTTTTCCAGCTAAAAATATGTAATAAAATTTGGCATCTGTTAGCGTGATAATTTTTTTGAAGCATCTTCCTAAAATATTACTTAGTTTTCAAATAGAAAGCATCCTTTTCCTACAATGTCTTGAGTCTAAGGTGCTACTTTTATCTTTCATCAGATGAATGTTTCTAAGTCACTTTAGACAGAGAGCCAGTCTGATGCAAAAGAAATCAGGCTCCCGTGTACTAAGAGTGAAACAAAGTCATGCCTTGGTAGCTCTGTGATCAGGACGTATGGATACCAAACCCTGAGATGCTGACATCTTTTATATAAAATGATGTATCTAATATTTATTTTAATATCTAATATAATGTAAATGTGATGGAAACATTTGCTGTACTGTATTGTTAAGGGGGTAATGGTAAGGAAACAGTGTTTGCTCAGTTCACATACAAAAAATAATTTCAATGCACACTTGATTGGCTATGTGGGTTTAGAATTAGTGGACATTAAGGACCCTGATATTTCTGTTCTTGGTTGAATAGATGAGGTTCTGCTTATTGAAACCTGTACATCTCTGCTAGTAGTGTAAGCCAAGAACTAATTTGTAGAGCAAATTTTCAATACCGTTATTAAGGACATAAAGGCATGTGAGTCATGCATTTTGTTTTTATTTGTGTAAGATTGATACATAAAAAAATCTGATCATTCTATAATGTTCTACACTTTATTAGCTATAGGCAACTGAACTCAATGTGGACATCAGTGCTCAGCATCAGGCTGGTCACTTCTAGGATTGATACCACATAGGACAATCAGACATAGAAACACATGGGGGCTGGGGAGATAGCTCAGGGGCACAAGCGCAGGCCTGTCCAGTGCAAGGTCCTGAGTTTGATCCCTGTGTCTGAAAAAGAAAGAAACACATCACACGCCAGAAGGCACAGTTCCAGATGGGACTTTGGACACCATCTTCACCCTCAGCCAGGTGTTCAAAGTCAGGACGAAGATCTGCCAATGTCACAGACAAGCTCCAGGCCACCGAACTTCTGGGTAACAGAATCTGCATTGCACATGCTTTTCCTGATTCCACTTCCAGTGCTCCTATTCAAGCTTCCAGGTAAGAGCGTTTCCTCCTGAGTGCTCCTTGTGTGTCCGTGGAGCCCTGGGGCATGTGACAGATTCATGTTCTGCTCTTTACTGGGGTTGCCACTGGCTGTCAGGAGCATGTGGGCAGGTCCCAAAACTTCTCTAGCTTCCAGTCCCTGTCATTCTCAAAGAGAGGCAACTGGAGCTTCCCCTTGCTCTGCATGCTTCAAAGTGTCTCCAGAGTGGAACAGAGAGGGTGGTGACTAGGAAGGACTTGAAGTGTGGTCTTGTAGTGCACTTGATGTACTGAGAGTTAATTGTCTTAATAATTTGTGTGGTTTCTGCATATTAATATAGGGAGGACATAAAGGCATGCGAGTCATGGATTTTGAAAATTTTATAAGTATCAGACTTTGTGCATCAATCTACTTTCATAAATGAAAATATATTAACAACAGTCTATGTTTGTTTTAAAGTGGGCATAATGTTTGAAATGTTTGCCAAATAAGTCCTGTTTATCCTGAGGTCCGGGATGGGAAGATTTTCCAGGCCACCACCTCTTCACTGATAGCACATTGTACATCGGTTTCTATTTTGCCACACTTGCCTATTCTGAGTACCAGAACAGTAGCTATTCTCCTACCACAGTGTCCCATGGCTCTCAAAGATGCATGGCTATTGAAAGATGGAAAATAAAGTAGGAGGCTAAGAGAGCTCTTCCAGGAAACATTAGTTTCATAAGCACAGTCTAGAAAGGGACACAGATATACAGCAGATGGAAATAGGGGGGTAGGTTTTCTAGAAAATTCTGGGGAGTGGCTCATCAACCTGGTCTCTGTCTAAAGTATATCTGCTTTGGTATTCAGCCAAATTTTGATCCTTTGCCTTAAGTCTTTCTTTTTTTAAGGATAGACTATGAATAAATATTTGGATTTAGAAGGAATTAGTTTAAGCTTTTCTGAAAAATATAACATTACCTCTTATTCAGATGCAAATCTAAAGAGTGTTTCTTCCCCTGCTCTGGAGTCAGCACTAAAATAAATGTGGGCCCTGGCTTTGCCTAGAGCTCTGATGATTTCCCCCGTCACCTTCTGTGACTGTGGGGTGACTTGGAGTAGAAAGAATAAAGTGGGGAGTGCAAAGAAAGGCGATTCTCACCCAGTCCCTGGGCAGTTATCAGCAGAGAGAGGGAGGTCAGCCAAGTTCCTCATCTGCTCCAGCAGCAGAGGCACCCTCCCTAGTGACTTCTCCAGATGGAAAAGTACTTGGAGCTTCTGACCATGTCCCAGAGGACAGTGTGAGTTTGATGAGAAGAGACTTCTGCTCTCCGAAACAACTGAGCATGCACGGATCGTGCATTGGGCCTGTCAAGTACCCTGCCCATAGTAGGCATGGGATAACCATTGTTCAGACCCACAAATCTGTACTGATCCTCCACCAAAGTAGAAATGGTAAGAGACTAGTGAAAAGGAGCGGTCCATTACAGTCCAATATCTCCATTTAGAATTTGTTTTCAATCTTATATTTAGAGAATGACCTAGAATGCTATGGAATTTTGGCTAACCTAATCATTTCAGTGCTGGCTACATATCAGAATCACCTGGGAAGCTTTTAAAAATTACTAATGCGAGGCCTTCTCCCGAGTGATTGTAGAGCCCTGCATTTTTTATCTATTTGTTTGAAGTCCCCTGATATTTGAGCTGCACCATGAGCCTGTGAGTAACTGGTCCAGTCAGGCAGGTGGAGTGCTTTTCCCAGGGTCCTACCAGGCTGGTGTAGAGCTGGGAGGAAACCCTGGGTCTCCCAACTCAATATTTCATGTTTTCCCACACACCGCAGCAGTTTTGCTTTAGCCCTATTGCCCGTGGGATAAGTTACACTTTTCCACTGGGAAAAGGGAGCGGCAGTTGACCCCCTAACCCCCTGGAAACAAGTACTGAAGTACCAGGGGAATTTTCCTGGTCCTATTTGTGGAAGTGGTCCAGCCCAGGATGTTTTTGCAGGAAAGGATATTACAAGCACGGCCCCTTTGGTAACTGCCTATAAGTATGGGAAGATTCTAGCTCCAAAATATACCCTTCATCTCCAGTTATGTGTACTGAAAGGCATCTTTTAGAGGGTGTAACCGTGTAACTTCTTGGAATATAAGCACTTTGAAGCTAACTCCTCTCCCTCATTGGGCTAGATGAAAGCTTAAAGATTGAGATGCCTACCACAGTGCTTGGACTTAGTATGTTACGAAACTTATATGGGAGATATTGTCCTTGCAATAAAATTTAGGCAGAGATTCTAATTGTGATGTCCACATGTGTATTTATATTTTATTAATTTTATTGAGAAGAAATGGCAATGAGACAGTTTCACAACAGGTTAGATAGTTCCAATAATTAATACATTGCATATTGTTGTCTTCGTAGTATTTGTTCAGAGCACAAGATGCAGACTTGATATCTTGTATAAACTATTAGTACAAATATTTCTTCTCATTGAACTAAGAGAAAGTAGCTGTATGTATAACCCAATAGTCCATAATAGTAGTGGATTATCAGCAGAACTGGCAATGTTGGAAGCTGTTGACTTGAGTCTTTTATAGCTCAGGATATTAACATGGCTTTATTTTTTTACACCTCACGGTTAGACTTTTCTGTTGGATGGTTTAAATTAAACCAGAAAGGGACAGCCAAATAGCTCAGTGGATTAAAGTGCCTGCAAGCAGGTGCAGGGGCTGAGGGTTCAATCCCCAGGCCTGCCATGCCAGCCTCACCTCTAGGGCATGCTGAGATGGCAATTGAGGTTGGGTGTGGTGGCACACGCCTGTAATCTCAACTCTTGGGAGGCTGTGAACAGGTGGGTCACTGTGAGTTCACTCTAGTAGTGAGACCCTGAACATCCTTCTCTAAAATACAAAATAAATTAATTAATAAATTAATGAATTAAACTGGGTGATCCTATGAGCTGGACTAACCCCTCTTCCTTCCTTCCAAATATGAGAGAAGGGGGCTCAGAAGGCGATGACACTTGCTCTGTGAGTGTATAACATACCCAGTGGTTGATCAGAGATTCTAGCCTTGTCATCAGTTAATGCATTAGTTCTCAAAATTGAAATAGAAAAAGAAAAGCAAGGTGTTTGTTTCAGTTTGGTGTTCAAATCCTAGTCTGACTATATTTCTGGGTGGAAAAGTTACTTAACTTGTAAGAGGCTCACATTGAGAAGGGAAAGAGGGAGAGAGAGAGAGAGAGAGAGAGAGAGAGAGAGAGAGAGAGAGAGAGAGAGAGAGAGAGAGAGAGAGAGAGAGGAGAAGGAGGAGAAGAAGAGGAGGAAGAAGAAAGCAGAAAGGAAAAAGACAGGGGAAAAGACCAGGACCTGCTGCAGGCAAGAGGAGAAGGCTTGGAGCTTGAGTAGAGAGAAGGAAGAAGAGTCTGAGTGACAACGGGCAGGGCAAAGAGCTGAATTGGTCACCAAGCAATTCAAGGACACGAAAGGGATGTGAAGCAAAAGCAAATAATGGATGATGGCAGGCTCTGCGTGGTGCTCTGTAGGACTGAATCAAAGAGTGGCCTGCAGATCAGAGTCATGCAGAAGACTACTCCCATCAGAAGACAGTGGTGTAAAAACCCCAGGCTACAGCAGTGCACCTCCTTGAAGTTTCCTCCCAAGGCAGGTGTGTTGTGGAGTATCGCCTTCGTAGAAAGGAGAAGGAAAGAACTGGATGACATGTATCAAAGGAAGTGATAAATCTGCGACCTATGCTTGAAACAAAGCACATGTAGCTTAAGTGATGCATTTAGCTACCTGGCCGGAAGAGCCTCAGATTCCAGGCCACCTATGGGGCCTCATCTAATTCAGACCAGTGCTCTTTGAAGATGAAAAACACTTTTAAGTGCTGACTCTCACCTTATCTACCCATAACTACGTAGGCTGCTGGTTTCATGGAGAAAGAAAGAAAATACATATTAAATGTGTTATAATACTTAAGGGAGCTTAAGTATTTAAGTATTTGGAGGCAGTGCCCCTCAAACACAGTTAGGCACACAGAAGGAAATGAAGAGAGGTGTGATTGGCAGGAAGCAGGTGGACAGGCCCAGGCAGAACCAATAGGGTGGTTCTTTGAAGCCAAGGACTAGATTTGAATGGGAAAGAAAAAGGACACTTTGGTGGGAGAACATAGTGTGGGAATAGTGGTAGAGAGGTATTCAGATGGCCGCACACTGCATGGATAGATCTGAGAAGAGCAACTTAAAGATTGGCTGGGAGAGAAGAATAGAATGGTGATGTGCTGTAATAAATGTTCTCAAGTTTGTAAAGAAGGAACATGAGCCTCACTGAAGGCACTGGGTCCTCTCTAGTGGCTGGGAAAACAATGAAAGATGGTGGGAGGGAGCTGCTCTGGGAAAGTAGAAGGCCTACAGGCGCTGAACTTTCTGGCTCTCTCCTCTCTGTCTCTGTCTCCCTCCCCTCCTCTTCCCTCCCCATCCCTGATAGTTAGCCGAATGATGACAGGCACAGAAAAAAAGCAAAGCGTGGCATCCCATCCAAGGTGGAACCTCACTTGCACGAACCACGCAGATGTGGCGCTTTCCCTGAGGAAGGTTTCCAAGGTAATGGTTGGACCATTTCAGGACATGATGGCCATGTAGCAGCGGTGAAGGCAGGAACAGCTTTCTTCCATCTAAGAGAAATACTTAACTTCTTTCATTTCAGTGACTCAAGAACATAAGCTCCATTCTGAGGCTTCCTTTTGGGGAGACATTACTACCTTTCTAATCATGCAGAGGCAGGAAGAGGCTGAGGAGAGAGCAGGGCCAGGAGCTCCTGCGGCTGCCTTGCTTTGCCCTCTCACTTGCCTCTGCGTTCCTACCTCCCTCGTTCGTGTCAGGACTTGAACTCCGAATAGCTACTTCTCTCAGTTGGCCTTTGTTAGGGCACCGCTACTAAGACTTTGGAGGTTTGGCATTTTTACTTTCTAGGTGCTTTTTATTTGTTACTTTTGAATGCAGAAGAAAGGCCACTGATGATACTTAAGCGCTGTGTATACCAGCTTCCTTGTTAAGGCATAATTGAGTTTTCTACTTCATTCCAGGCAGCCCTAAGATAGTCTTCCTGGAGGGAAGTAAACTTGAAGCTACTCTTGGGGCCCGGCAGGATGGCTCAGTGGTCTGAAGCACCTGCTTAGGAAAAGCTTAGACAGCTGCAGGGACCGCGGTTCGATCCCCGGCACCACATGCTGCGCCAGCCCTGCCCTGAGGGCAGGCTGAGCCGGCCATAAAAATAAACAAACAAAAGTTCTGAAACAAGAAAAATAAATAAATATATAATTCTAAAAAAAAAGAAAAAAAAAAACAACTTGAAACTACTCTCCCTTTTGTGCCACTTCCCAGGAGACCCTGGGCCACCTATTCCAGGGTTAGCTGGGCACATGCGTGGGGAAGACAGCAAAGTTGAATAGGCCTGAGAACCCAACAGAAAGCCAGCTTGGGCTATCCTTGGCACCAACTGTGCCACTGGGACCGATGTTTTGGGCTTCATGGGTCTCAATTTCCTCATCAGTGAAAAGGAACTAACAGTCACATTTAATGGAATTATGAGCATTAAATAAATTAATATATTGGAAAACAGCACTGTATCTGATACAGAGTAAAAGAGAATACAAATGCACCATTGTTGCAATGTCGTTGTCATTCATACAGCTACCAGAGACCTGTGAATAGCCACAAATGAAATCTGGCTCCTTGCTCTGGTGATTTTTAACTCATTTTTTTCTTCACTTTCTAATTTTTTTTTTCCAATGGGAATCACATTCAGAACCTCAAAACCAAGTGCTTAAGCCACTGAGCTATTGCACTGGCCCCTCACTTTCTAATTCTTCATACTGTTTTTTTTTTTTTTTTTTTTTTTTTTTTATCTAACAAGCTGAATATTGTTAAATAACAGTTAATGTAGGAGGATTCTGTGTTCTTTTTTTTAACACTTTAATTCATTTCTCCTTTCTTTCTGTTGGAGTCTTCAGGGTTAATTAGGAGCAGCTTTGTACTAGGAGAGAGTTAGTTAATCGCTGTGTAGAATGTGGGAAGAAAGCTTCTCAAATGCTTTTTCATCTTAGCATCCAATTCCCAGAAAACCTGGGAAAAGCCATTTTACTTGTCTAAGGCCACCTACAGTATTAGGTAATTATTAGCACTGATTGCTTATCAGAGCCTAAATACAGTGCTATAGAACTACACTTCACTCATGTCCCTTGTGGCAAGTGAGTCAGAGACACGGCCATGTATTTTTGAACAGTAAATCTTTGTGCTAATTAATTATATTAATATCAACATGTTGATATTGATATAATTAGCACAGTAGATGACACTGATATAATTAGCACAAATATTTACTCTTCAAAAGTAAGTGGCAGTGCATATGCATATAATAACCTTAATAATAACACTGAGCAGTTATAGGGCCTCTTTCTCTGAGGAGCTTATAAAATTCATAAATAGCAACTAACTGAGATTCAGACTTCACTGAGGGCTTTGATAGCATCACTGAGCAAGGTTGAAGGGGTTTATGCAGTTACAGATACCTCATAAATCTATCCTGACAGGAGTATTTTCCCCCAAACAGAAGTAAATTTCCAAGCAGCTACTGATAGGTCAAATATTAAGAAACGTGCTCCATTATGTACACGCGTGAATCACTCAGCAAAAGAGATAAGTTCTGTTCCCTTAGTGGTAAACATCACAGAATGAGGTTAGATACGCTGAAGCAGCTATGATATCATTAGGCGATATAATCCTCTGGATCCCCTTCATACACATACCCGACCCAAGTGCTGTTATGTGGCACATGGCTGATATTGCATTGAGACTGAATACGGTACCTTCTCCTTCCTTCCTTGGATTCATCCTTAGCTACCCTAAAACCACAATTTCTTGACTTTTAAATCAAAACAGAATGGGATGAAAGCAGAAGTGTTAGGAAATAGGACAGAAAATACATATCCAAGTCTCAATGACCTCCAAATCACTGTGTCAAAGGCCCATGGCCACCAGGTCTATCGGTAAGCCAGCGCCCTTTTGCGTGGTGATGTGCGTTCCGTAAGCAGCCACACAACTGTGATGGGAAGAGATGGCGTGGAGAAGAGGCATGTGATGCCACGAGAGGGGAAGGTGGCATGGTGCCTAATGGTTCCATTGGCATTCTGTTGGCAGGAGCCGACACGACCAAGTTCCCCACTGTGTTTATGATAGGAGATATTAATCTCAACCAATTTCTTATCTCTTCACTTTTGAGTATGGGCTAATCAACTTTCACCTTTTCTTGCCATAACAACTATATTTACAGGCACCACACAGTTTTGAAGCCATCAGTGTATTTGTGTACATTTATATGCAAAATTTATATACAAGATGCCTACGTATCTGCACATGAAAGTACACAAGCAACACACAGAACATGAAACACAACCATAAGTTCAAATGAACCCACTTATTAGTATGAAAAACACAGGTCAAGAGATTCAAAATAAGTTGCATTTTATAAAACACTGACCTCCTGGGAAACCCTTGAAAAGTAAGCACTCTTCTATGGACTGACAGAGAGGGGCATTAGTTATTTTCACCCTCTTTTCCTCTATGCGTTAACTCCTATAATAGAGTGTCCCAGATGTTTTGCTTCTTATGGCCTCTTTGGATGAATAGATTGCACAGCAGGAGACAACATCTGGGGAAAATAGAAGCCATTGTGAGAGAGCCTTCGAATAGTAGTGGGGACCTGGTTGCCATTGCTGAGTGTATTTCAGACATTTTGTTTTAGAGGAAGCATCATCTCTGGGCATAATAGCAGAAGAGGAGGTCAATATTTCTTCTCAAGGCTTTAATTTTTGAATTTTTCATTTTTCCAGGAAAAAAAAGAGAAGGGATTTTTCTTGTGTTCAGGAGGCTTTAGAATCTTGGCTGACTCTGACCTTCCTCCTTACTACAGCTTGCAGTATTTTGCAACTTCTTAATACAAAGAAATAGACTTTGGCTCTTCAGTGAAGTGCGGCATAGTTATCCCGGCAGGCGAAATGTGAACGCTGCAGCACCTCCTGAGCATCCCTGCACAGGCAGGGCACAGTTCCCAGGACTGAGCCTCCATCCCGGTGCTTCTGTTGGCCTCGGTCCATTTTAACCTCATGGTAGGGACTCATCTCCACCAGTCTTTCCCTGACATTCTTTCTTGCAGGCTTTGTCTTTCAGGATGATTTGGAAATAACAGCACTAGAATAGGTACGTTCTCAGAGACATGCTGGAATCGATTTGTACTGCTGCCTCGGTTCCTCATGTTTTTCCTATATGGGTATCCAAAGGCACACGCTGGAATCATTTTACCAGTGTAATCTTGCCTTTTAATAACTTTCTAAAAGGGTATCTGAAGAAACACTCTGGAAACATTTTGCCCTCCTAATTTCATGTTGTAATGACATGAAAATGTCTTAAAGCAATTATCATCCTAAGCACAAAATGATCTTTAGAAGTTACTTTCTCCATAGGCTCATTAGCATCTTTCTAGCTTTAATATCTTGATTGTTTAAAAAAATGTTTAATACTAATTGAGAGATTTCATTTGAAACTGAATATCATTTATTTAGCTTAATCTCTCTCTCTCTCTCTCTCTCTCTCTCTCTCTCTCTCTCTCTTACAATAGACTGACAGAAGCCTTGATTTATAGTCACATACCTTATGACCTTGCTGGTTAAAATTCTAAGTGGAATTGATCTGGTGTGAAGCAAAAATCAGGATAATGCATGAATTGCTTTAGGACAAAGGAGCTAGGAATAGTTATCCTTGGAAAAGACAATTCTAACATTTCTTCAGGGCCTGAAACACATGAAACTAGGTACATAGGGGACTGGGGGGGATTGGAGCAAATGTGAAATACTTAGCTGGAGAAGATCTACGTATCCACACAATCATCTGATTCCAGCTACTACCATCTCTCATGAGAGGGACCTGCCACGTGCATTTCTCCACATGAGCAATCTAAATCAAAGGGACAATGACAGATTGGGTCCCGTCATTCTGTGATACGAACTGTGCTTTTCATCTGTACCCTGCTCAACCATCTGTAAACAGAGTTCAAATTTGTTTGTTTGTTTATTTATTTATTTATTTATTTATGTTTCTGGGCCATTTGAAATAAATAAGTAATGGCAAATAACCTTAACAACCTTTCCTAACATAAACATGGGAGCTGATGTCCTTGTCGCCTATGTACCAGGTAATACTCATAATTTAACCTTTAACTCTCTACAATTATTCTTATCTGGATAATGGAAGGGTGGGAAGCAAGCGCAACTAATTTGCACAGAATAAGACCAAGGACGTCATGGCCCCTCTCCTCAGCTCCAGAGATAAGACAGCCTGACTTTTCCTACAGACTCTGCCTGTGACTAAATAATACAGCTATGCTCTCGCTAGTTCTTTTTCTATGTTATACTCATGCAAAAGTGACCTATAGAGCTAGAGTAACAATTAGGTCATTTGTTGGTGGCAAAGAGTCAAAATGATTGGTTCTGCTGTTTGAAAATAGCCTTAAACTGGGGAGGAGCTATCTGGCTGATAATAAATAACAAGAAAGATGTATGAATAAAAGTAATCATCTTAATGATTTACCATTGCTATGAAACCAATAGGCTGGTGATCCAATCCGATATTCGCAAATTTGTTTAATCCTCAGGGTAAAACAATTTAATAGGCTGTCTCTTTTATAGTTACAAAAGGCCTTTCATGTGATCAATTATACATGAGAGTACAATAAATGTAACTTTCTTCATACTAATCACATCTAACTTAAATTCTCATGTTGGTCTTTGGAGTGTATGTAGCATTCCCAATAAAGTTTTTAGTTTCAACTCTTACCAAAAGTTAATCTGCCCAGAACTTCCACATAAATCTTCAGTGTGAGGGCCTTCTTCATTTTTTTTTTTTTCTTTTCCACACTAAATAAAACTGTTCAAACAATACAGTTTGTTAGGAAACTGCCACCTCCTCCTGTTTAGGCCCCTTCCTCGACACAACAATCCTGCTGCTTCAGCCTGCCAGTGGGCAGTAGGGGGTTGGTTTGATTGTTTTTCTTTGGTTTGGTTTTGTTTGTGTTTTGTTGAAAAGGCAGCCTAACACTGTGTTAACACCGTCACCTGAGGCTAACAAAACTTGGCTAAGAGAAAGATTTCAGATCCTCACTCCAGTGACAAATCCCAAGAGACCCCCAGACCCTCCCAGAGTCCTATAAAGTTAAAATTCCCATCTGCTTTATTATATGTTTAATTGGTTTGCTCCTCAGTTGAACAGAAGAGTAAAATGAAATCCCTCATCACGCGCCACTTAAGCTAGGGGCGAAGGTCACGTAGACTCTGAAAGTCCTAGGAAAAGTCAGGAGTGGCTCAATTCCCCTCATTGCCTGAGCCAGTGGGTTGCTGCCCGACCTTAAGGTAGTTGGCTCACTATAGTTTTTAGCTCTACTAAGTAACTGAAATGGTTCTGTGAGCTATAGACACAGTTCAAGTAGGAAAGAAATCTGGATTTGCTTCAGAAAGTGGAAAGACATTTAAAGCTGTCCCGTTTCCCTGCATATGTGATGTGCACGATTCATGTCAGGGTGGGACGCACACCACAGCATAAAGCATAGGACCAGAGAAGAGGCTAGAGAAGAGCAGTGCGCATTGTCTGCCAGCTTCCAAGAAGACAACGAAAGATTTCTGAGAAAGATTTCTAAGGTCCCAGATGGGAGAATACTTAATCTCTTGGGGATCCATTTTGGGGTTGCATATCCTGAGAAAGTTATATGCGTGTGAAAATTTTAGGAAAATTCAGGCTTAGCCACTGCAATAAAAGGTAAGGGAGTATTTGTGTGTTTGTGAGTGTATAATTTGGCCAAGAGTGTCTCAGAAGTCATTGTCTGCGGGCTCACTTGTTGTGGCTGGCTCCCATGATTTTAGTCTTTCTTTGCTGAAGAAATCAGCCTGCCAGCACAGTACAGCAAATTGGAAAAATGAACTGGAACATCATAATTGTTTCAGCTAGAGCAAAGAAAGAGACATCTGGTAGACCACTTGGAAGCCAGCCAATGATGAAGACTTCAATTAAAATAAAGAACATGTCCTCAGGAGAGCATCTCTGAGCTCAAGAAGTTATAAGTCCAGTGTGCTACTTGAAAGCCAACTACTAGAAAAAGTCATTTTCAAATAAAGCAAGACAGAGAGTGCAAGCTGTGAATTCTTCCAAGAAACCTTTCCTTGAATGTACTGTTGTAATTAATGATTTAGCAGGAGCTGGATGTACCACTACCCAGGTACGGAAATAGGCTGTCACATAGGAAAAAAACAAAACAAAACAAAACAAACAAACATAGATTTGCTTTCAGTTTTTTTAGGGAAACTCAAATGTTAACACAAGTTACAGGGGTGTCATGAGTAGCAGTGTGCAGATCCTGGAATGAGCAGACTTGGGCTCTACTTCCACCCCTGACTCTTCATCCCTGTGACCCACAGGCAAGAGACTTCATCCTTGTGGGTCTCAGTTTCCAACTGAAAGAAAAGGACCCTAAAACCTACCAACTCTTATTGAACTAAGAAGAAAAATACATGAAATAATCGAGATGAAAATATTCAGTGCAGTGCCTGGCATAAAGTATGCTTGCATCATACTAATTAAATAGCATAAACTGGAGAGAAGAACAAATCATTGCTGTTATGAATCATGTATTAATTTTCATATTTGAGAGGTGGGGTCTGATAGAAGTAGTGTGCATGAAGTGGAATCCCTGATCTGTAAGATTCCTGAAAGAAGAATCATGTGACTATTATAAATTAATAGAGTCCTGAAACAGTCCCATGTTCTGAACATTAAAAACAACTAGACACCAAGGGTAGTGGAATTTCACTCAAGAAAAAGAATCAGGGTCAGTGGCTATGAATGTAATTAGCACTCCATAGCCCAGAGTTGCAGAGATATTCTCAATAGGATGCAGTCTGTTTGCTAGTTGCTTGGTATGTCAATTACTGAGTGCATTATTAATTACTATTTTGATAACAAAATTTTAAAAAGGTTATTTCTACATTATAAGTATTCCTAGAAATTGCTTGATCACCATTAAATAATAATCCTGGGTAAATTTAAGAGAACTCACATGGATTTTTTTTCTCCCAATCCTTTTAAATATTTTTTAAAAAATTATTTTAATTGATATAAAATTTTATACATCATGCACAACATACTTTGAAATATATTTATGTACAGATTGTGGAATGGTTAAGTCTGTTAAATGAATGAATGTATTTCTTTATGTGCTTATCATTTCTGCAGGGAGGACACTGTTTACTCTCTTAGCATTTTTCAAAAGTATAATGCAGAGTTATGGGCCAGTCATAAGTCAGCATATTACAGCTCCTACTTAGGCAGACACAGGGACGGGGCGTTCCATACCTGGTATGCTATGCCACCCCGTCCCTGGGGCATGCTGAGATGGCAATTGAAAGTGGGTTTGGTAGCACGTGCCTGTAATTCCAGCTCTTGGAAGGCTGAAAAACAGGAGGATCGCTACGAGTCTGATCTGTATAGTGAGACCCTATAGACCATGTACTGAATATATTATATGTCACTGTTTATGTTATCATACTACATATTGAGTTGTTAAATTTATTTCTTCTGTCTAACTGAAATGTTATACCTTTATACATCTCCTTACCTCTTCCTCAACTCCTGGTAATAGCAATTCTACCCATGAAATCATCTCTTCTAGATTTCACATGTAGATGAGACTGTGTGGGGCTTGATCACTTGTACTTGGCTTATTCTCACATGATGTCCTCCAGGTTTATTTATCCAGTTGCAGATGATATGATTTTACTCTTTCGAAAGAATGATGCTGCGCCAGCCCTGCCCTTGGGGTGGGTTGGGCCGGCCATAAAAATGAGTGAATAAACAAACAAAGGTTCTGAAACAAGAAAAAAAATAATAAATAAAATAAAAAATTCTTTAAAAGAAAAAGAAAGAATGAACAGTATTCAATTAGGTATGCATGCTGCAGTTTCAACGTTTAGTCATCTACTGATAGATATTTAGGTTGATTTTATATTTTGGCTATCACGAATAATGCTGCAAAGAGTCAAGTATCTCTTTAACATATTTCTCTGATGACTAGTGATAACAAGAAACTTTTCAAAGACTTGTTGGCCATTTGTATGTCTTCTCTTCACAAATGCTTATTTGTGTCTTTTGCCAACTTTTAATGTGGTTGAGTTCCTTTTGTTGAGTCTCTTGAATTCCTAATATATTTTTCATTTTAGTCCCCTCATCCAGTATGTGGTTTACAAACATTTTCCACAGTTGTCTGCTCACTCTGTCAACTATTTCCTTGGGTGCTCATGAGCTTTTTAGTTTGATGTAATTCCATTCATTTATTTTTCCTTCACATACAAAAACCCATTGTCCAAATCAATGCCATATAGCTTCTCTACTGTGTTTATTTCTAGTTATTTTACAACTTTGGGTTTTAGCTTTTAATGCACTGTAAGTTGAGTTTTACATATAGCATAATAGAAGGGTATGCCTTCAGTCACTTGCATGTAAATCTCCTTTTGTCTCAACACCATTTATTGAAGACTCCATCTTTTCCTCAAAGTTTTTTTTGGCAACTTTGTTAAAAATAAGCAGCTTGTGAATGTGTGAATTTATCTTGGGGTTCTCTGTTCTGTTCCATTGGTAAATCCGTCCCTTTTCATGCTAGTACCATGTTGATTTAATAACTGTAATTTTGTACTGTATTCTGAATGGAGTCAGATAATGTAGTGCCTACAACTTTTGTTTTTGCTGCAGATTGCTTTAGCTATTTGAAGTCTTTTCTGCTTCCATACGAATTTGACGACTGTGCTTTCTATTGCTATGAAAAATGTCATCAGAATTTTGATAGCGATTATACCAAATCTGCTCATCACGTTGAATAGGACGGGCATTTTTTTTTTTTTTTATCATGAATCAATCCAAACTGATGTACATGGGATACTTTCCATTTATTTGTATCCTCAATATTTATCAACTTTTTCTGGTCTTATTGTACATCTTCTACTCCTTTAGTAAAATTTATTCCTGAGTATTATGCCCTGACTCATTGTAAAGGTCAGTCTTGAGTAACTCTTGATTAATAACTTATTATTTATTGAGTTTCTCTTGTCCACTAAGGTGAAATGAAATCCAACTCTGCTGAATCCTTTGTCTTACTTTATGAAAGCATTTGTAACTGCATTGTGCATGTATCATTCTCTTCAGCTAGCCTCAAGGGTTTTGGGAGTAGAAGTTCTCCACTACCCCACGTTAAGTCCTCAGTTTCCATCACAGACACTGGCACATGGAACAGACTCTTATCTGTTCAATAAGTAAACAAAAGAATACACTAGGAGCAATGCATGGTGGGAGTCAGATGCAGAAGTGCCGAGAGCAGTAGTGGGCATCCACGAGGACAGGCGATGAGATGAGACTTAACAGAGTAGGCCCCAGACATAAGACCTGCCTTGTGCTTCAGAACTCAGACTGAAAAGACTTAGACCTTACAACGTCAATTCCAGGAAATTATTTCTTTGGGAGACTGACTCCTGGAAAGCTACAGTTCGCTAGTGAACACCATCTTTGTACTGAGAAGTTGATGGATGAATTTTGAAATGAAGAAAGACAGACAACATCTTCTAAAACTAACAACTGCAGGTTAAAATAGAAGAAATCCCCCCAGCCCCTGCTAAAAGAGATGGTTTAACCCCTTGCAGATGTGGAAGAATAATGCTTTTGCTCTCTTGAGACAAGTTAAGGGGATCTGAAAATCTTTCAGGACCTGAGCAGCATGAGTATAGCCGCGGATATGTAGATTCCAGGAGAAGTTGAGTTTCTGCCAGAGAATTGGGGCCCGAAAAAGAATACATCAAAAATAATAAGAGAGAAGAAACCAAAACCAAAGCACACAAAAATAGTAGGGAAAAAACAGGAATACTTTTTGGTTGGCCTTCTTAAATACTGAATATAGGTGTGAAGAAGAGGGAGAAGAAGCCTGGAATCATTGTTGGATAAAGTCTACATCAACACATCGCTCTTTGTTAATCTTTTTCTTTTGATTTTCATGGAGAAGAGAGCAGGATGAGGAATCTGCCTCGTGTGCATGGTGGGGAGGTTATCATTGGGTGGATTTCCTCCTAGTGCTTGGACACTCATCTTCATTTCAAAGTAGTCACGTGCACAGATGCCTTTTCCACAGGAGACAAATCCTAGAAGACCATGGAGACACTTATCCACTGTGGTCTTTGACAGCTAAGGATCATGGGAATCTATGATGCTTCTTCTTGGCCAAATATTGATTCCTCATCCTGGGAGTGGGTAGGAATGTCAGGAAGAAGGAGGAGTAAAGACTTTTCTAAATTATGTCATTATCGCGACACTTGGGTGATGGCTTTGAAAGCGAGACCCCACAGATACTTCTCCTGGTGCACACAGAAATAATCTTCAGAGCATGTCGAGGGAGTATGAGAAATTTTTCAGCAATAGACTTGCATTTACCGTACTATATTTTTTGATCTTATGACTATATGAGCTGTAATATGGGGTAACAGAAGAGTCCCACAGTCTCGGGATCTAATCCTGGCATTGACCTTCAATACTGGCCCCAGCTGGGACAAGCTGGTTAACTTTTCTCCAAGACTCTTCAGTCTTTTTGAAGAAAAGGGGTCGTTGCCACTTTTAAAGATTGCCTGGCAAACTGAACAAGCAAGTCCATGGGAAAGTACCTTTATCTGGTGAAAACCTAATAAGCCACTCATCAATTTAAACTTCTCAAGCTTGTCTCTTGGCTCTTCATTCTTCTTATTCTTCAAAAGTTTGTTCAGTATTATGTAATAAAGATCACCCAGTCCATAATGCCTAAACTATGTGGTTGTCTAAAATATTTATTTAATTTGTGAACTTGCAAATTATCATCTAAGTATGGCAAAACTACAACCATAATGAAATCCTCCTACTTTTGACATCTTACAAAAGAGGTGAATGTTTTGCTATAAATTTCATACAATTATAATTTAAGTGAAATACTCTTCTCAAGCACATTTTTATATGTCATCCTAACAACAATCACAAATAATAACAGCGAGATAATAACAACGAAGCATGTTAGGTGCTTAAAATCTCTCCCACACTCTGTTGTACATTGTTTATTTGAACTTCCCAAGTTTTCTACCTTGCATGGGAAATTGGGGCTGGGAAGGGAAAAGCAACTTGCTGGAGCTTATCTAGCTCCCCAGTAGCAGACCTGTGATTTTGACTTAGGTCTAACTCTAAAGGGTGTGGTTTTAACCACAATACCTTGCTGCTTCTATGGAAACCAAAGTGGTCAGGTTATATCAGAACATGGATGTTCGTGCAACGCTAACATGAATGTGGAGATAGAGGGCTGTCTTAAGGCAGATAGTATGCACTTTGGCGTACTGTGAATTTTAAGGCTATGAACCTGACCTTTCAATCTGCTTCCTGTAAGGGAGTGATGGTGAACTTTCTAGAGACAAGTGTTCAAACTGTAAGCCACAGCTCACTTACTTACTACAGAGGGCCACACTGCAATTAAGCCTGAGTTCTGAGGTTTTAGTTTAGGGAAAGAAAAACTTCACATCTTAACATGTTTTATTTTAAAAGGAAAAAAAAACAAACAAACAAACAAAACATATATCCCATAGGTTGCCTATAATTGCTCTAAAACATGCCCCTCAGTAGGAAAGTGGCTGCAATCTGAGGATGTTTGTGACCCCTGATCCAGTCTAGGACTAGAAACTCTAGGTTAGCTTTGGGGAAACACTGATCCCTAACTCCGGCCACAGTTAATCGCCGCTGTAGGACCTAGGACTTCATTCCGGGAAACTTAATTTAAGAAGTTCCTTAAGGTATAAGGTAAGGACAATCCTTACCATTATAATTTCCTGGAGCTGGTGTAGGCACTCCTCTTTGAAATGTCCCTTTTTTGTCTCATGGTTGAGGACTAGAACTTCCTTAATAAGAGGAAAGCTTTTCAGGTCATGAGACAGTGAGTCCTAAACAAGAGCACTTAAATTTGAATAAAGCTGGAATGCCTACTGTATTTCTGTTTGGAGAGTTTATACTGGCAGGAGGTAGATAATGGTTGTGGATTTGGATACCTAAGGGTGAAAGCAGAAAACTGATCACTGCGAGTAGACTGGAGGTGTCTGACGTAAATACATGCAACCTGGGCTGGTCAAGCCAAGGAACATTGTCTCAGACACTTTCTCCTGTGGGGACATGGCACCTGACACTGACAGTGTAAAGCAGAAAGTTTATTTTGGCTCACATTTTTATTCCATGTTTGGCTGCCTCCATGGTACCATTGCATGGCACAGGGAATGGTGAAAGAACATGGTGAAGGAATTATCCCATGAGGTTTGGAGAGTATCTGATATAAACTGTAACACCTGTAGTTAGATGCAGTTGTGCACAGCCTGGAGGTGTGGGTTGATCTTGATTGTCAACTTACCTGGATTAAGAGACTCCTAGAGAACTGGTTGGATTAAAAGGACATTGATGTATTCAGAGTGAGTGAACTTGCAGCAATCGAGGAGGTCTAGCTGGAGGTAGTGGGTCATAGGAGTATGACTTTGGGGTCTCTAGTCCCTGACCCTTTCCTCTTGGGGTTATTCCCTGCTTCTTGAATTCTAGATGCCCCAAGTAGGAACAACTCAGCCCACCAGACCCTTCTACCACGATGTCTCTACCTGGGCAACAACCAACCATGAACTGTACCCTCAGTAACTGGAAGTCAAAGATAAATTTCTCCTCCTTTAAATGTCTGTGTTGGGTATTTTGCCCTGACAATGGGAAAACTGCCTAATGTACTGAGGCCAGTGTGTGGAATGGAGCCAACTTGTGCTTGCCAGCCTGCGGAGCATTGGGAAAGTGTTGTGACCAAGCCTAGCTCTTTCTCCACCAAATGAATGTGGTGCTTAGTGCCTCCTTCCCTGAGGCTCATGTGTCATCCGTGGGATGAAATAATACAAAGAAAGCATGTAAATCAATAGCTGGGAAATAAATGTTACTAATAGTGTTATTAGCATTGACGTTCCTTCACTCTCAAAATTTCCATCATTCGGAATGCTTAGGAGGAGAAGTTCATCTTTGTGTGTTTCAGGAACTGACAAAAGTCCTGTGTACCAAGGAGTAGAGGAGAAGGGATGAGGGGGTGGATTCCATTAGGCACTTTGATTTGGGGGTGTGAGGTTGAGGAGGCAGCCGAGACTTCAACAAAGCTTCTTGATCCGGAGCACAGAGGCCTAATCGTTCCCACTGAGGGCTAAGTCTTCTGCTTCTCTGTAATGTCAGTGTGTTCCTCCTACTTGGCGGGCTGTAAAGACAAGGCGTGCGGGGCTCTTGTCAGAGCCCAAGTGCATATAACCAGCCCTTGGAACAGCTTCTCCAAACAAAGTCAAGCCAGCAGATCCCTGTTATTTCTTCCTCATACTTGAGTCCTGAGAACATAATCAGCTGCCTAAGAGGCTGTGTTCTGACAACTCAGTGCTTCTCAGGCTCCAAAAACACTAGTCTTGCAAAAGTTGCTCAAGCTCTGGATGATATTTTTACCAAGTTTTCCCTTCTGTAGGTTGGAGCAGTCCTGTGACACATCCCAGGCACGCTGAAGTTAAGTGGTGTCTCCCTCACAAATTACTCAGAGTGCAGAAGCAGATGCACAAACTCAAATGCGATCCTGAGGGCTCCTGGCCATGGTGACGCAAGCCAGGGTGCTGTCTGCTTGTAGTCACATGGGCCAGGTGTCTGCCAGTACCATGCAGGCAGCTGGGAAGCTGCTCCCTCGTAGAGGAGCAAAGAAATAGCTCTGAAGGAAGAAGGAGCATGGAGGGGCTGCGGGGCTGAGGATCTGGGAGACGTGGCACTGTCCTCCAGGGAGCGGGCAGTGTGTGAGCTGCTTTACTGAGCACCATTTGCCTTCAGGGCTTCTTCCTGGCTGTGGGGCTGTCTCTGTTGTGCATCTCCAAACAGCTCCACTGTTACCACAGAAGTTCATGGTGTAGACCGGGTCGGGAGACAATTTGCAACTTGCAGTGCTGTTCCTGCCACTGTCCGCCACTGTCCTTGCTGACGCTAAGGCCCTATCCGTACACTCTCTCCCCGCAGTTTCACCCTGGTGCCATCACTTTCCATGCACCCTCCCAACAGGCAAGAAGGGGCATCTG
>PVJA010006210.1:0-12500 GCA_004027025.1 Myocastor coypus
CTGTGTATGTATCTGCTTCCTCTTAGTCCAAAGAGAAGTATTTTCTTTCCTTTTTTTTTCTTTCTTTTTTCTATGCAACATCAATAGGGAGGTGGGTCATGCCCACACACGACACTCTGTAGAATGATTGTGAGGATGATATGCAATATGTCAACTTTCAAAGAAAAGAAGGGGGAAAAGAAAGAAAAAAAAAAGTAATGTGGATTTAGAAAGGTTAATGGTTAATTGTGTGATCAATCTTATATGCCTATATTTATTAATCTAAACTGATCTGATGATGAAAATATGTAATATAACCATTGTTAAATTTAAACAATAAAAATATTGAAAAAAAAAAAAAAAGGGAAGAGAACCGACAAATTTTAGTCTTTAACTATCATCCCAAGTGTAAAACATGGGGTATGATTTAATCATCTATGTTGACAGGACATCCTCTTCTCTGTACTAAAGGCAATGTGTCCATCCTCAAGGCATAAATCTAGTCTAATCCACACAAGACGTATTGGCACTCATTCCTTGTACCAATGATCAGCCTAAAGGTGAGCATGTGATCCAGTTCTAGCCAATACGCACAAGGAGAAGCCCATCTGCTATCTATTATGGAGAAGATTTCCTTCTGAGACAAAAAGAAAGCTAGTGTTTGGTCTCATTGAGTGCTCCTTAGAAATTTTATTTGTAAGCTTGCAGGTCTAGCAGCCATCTTGGCATACTGAAGCAGACAGAATAGCAGAAATGTGAGCCTCAAATGACCAACACTCCTGTCTCTAGTCTCTTGTTAAGTAGAATATTCAATGTTCATATGGCTTAAACCATGATAAGATTTTTTTTTTTTGTCTTTTTGAGACAGAGTCTCACTATGCAATTCAGGCTGGCCTTGAGCTCACTTTTGTAGCCCAGGCTGGTCTTTAACTTGCACCAATCCTCCTGCCTCAGCCTCCCAAGTGCTGAGATTACAGGCGTGCACCACCATGCCTGGCTAGATTTAGTATTTTTAAGCCAAAGGGTAACAAGGCATTTTCTGTCAGTAAAGGATAAGAGGAAATATTTTAGATCTGTAGACAACATGCTATCTTTTTCAAGTGCTAAGCTGTGCCATTGTAGCATAAAATAACAGTAAACAATATGCAAGTTAAAATGTCTATTTGCATAACCAATCAGGGTACCAGATTTAGCCCATGGGCAAAGTTTTTCAACTCCAGGTTTAAATCATTGATATTTTCCTGTCACAAATATTTATGAACTATTCCCAGTCACAGTTCTGGGTACATAATTAGCACAGAGATTAAAAATGATCAGATCCCTGACCTCTGAAGCTTGCAGCACTGTTCAGGCAGGCATATCCCAAGCAAATGATTAAATAAAGAAGATAATTGTACATTGTAGTAAACAGGAGGAAGTAGAATGGCATGATGGGGAGTTGAAAGGCAGGGCAGAGTGGTGGAGAGAGAGTCCCCTGGGATGGGTTTGGGGGGAGAACACATTTGGTGACACTGAGATTTAAAGAATGAGAAGAAACTTGGCGCATGCAGAAACAGGAAAAGCCCGTGAAAAGCCATAAAGGGAAAAAGCACTCAAGGACAGGTGAATCTTTGGCCTCTTCCAAAGAAGAGTACTGAACAAGGAGGAGAGAAGTAGGCAGAGGCCAAATCATGTGGGGTTTGGGGACCCGGGAAATATATGATTTGATGCCAAATGTGATGCAGATTCTACAGGAGGGGGTGGCATAGTAAGGGTTCACATTGTAAAATCATCAGTCTGGATACTACATGGATTGAGGAGGGGCAAGCACCATGCAGAGATGATAGGTGTCAAGCTACTACAGGGGCTCAACAGCTTCCTCAGCAAAGTCTCGTTTTTGCCAAGTTACAATGGATTCCCCAGGGGAGGAACATCTGGAAGGCAGAAGTTCTTGAAAGAAGGCTGCAGAAAGACAGCCTGGCTTTTCTATGAAGATAGTCACGAAGCCACCGTCACTAAGGTCCTGTGTCAGGGTTGCCTACTGCCATGAGACAAGAGGTGTGCTAGTCACCTTTTGCACACTGGCTTGCCCTGAGTTTAGGAAGGTGGGGCACAAGGGCCCAGTAGGTTTCCACCTGAATGTCAGGGAGGTGAAGGGTGCCTGAGGTCCGTACCTTCCCATCTGCCCTGCACTTCCTGCTCCTGAATCTTACCTTGCAGCCCACACGCCAAAGAAGACGTGGGTGTGGGTCACTGGTTGGACTGTGTCTTTATTTTTCACTTTGTCCCACAGAGAATTAGAGGTAGCTTTTGGCAATACAAGTAACAAAATATAGAGATATAAATTAAATATATAAAGGCTAAGGAAAATATAAATCATATCGAAGATCAAGACCCAGAGGGCAGAAGAGAAAACTAAACTGCAGGTTATTACATCCTGCTTGGTTGCCATCACAAAAAGAAAAAAGAGGTAGAAAACCCCATATGTTTGCTGATTGCTTTTGTCTTGTTTATAGGCTCTCCAGTGCTACAGATCTCCCCATATTTAACCAACCTTTGAGGTCTTCAGGCCACCATGTCGGGACCACAAACCTAGCGGACATACTCATGATAAGGGCCTCAACTTCCCACCTGTCTTTGCAGTGGTCACAGAACCAGCATGTCCTCCATTGTGGGTTGTGAGGAAAAAATACAGCTGGTAGTCACAATTTTCTCCTCAATTGCTTTCTTCCGGCCTCTGTTGAGCTTAATGATTTTCTGATCAGGTTTGAATTCTCTCCCATTAATAAAGTCAAAATGCTAATGCACAAGATGGCAGAACTAAAACCAGAGATAACCTCCTAAGGGACCGGGGAAGGCATTTCAGCTCCTAGGGCCAGAGGTCCTGAGGGTAAGTCAAGGCTGGAATGGAACTAACAAGGGGTCACATCAATGGAAACAAGTCTGTGGTGGCCAGAGTAGCTAGGAGCCTGATCCAGAGCTAAATACCCATTAACCCAGGCTGGAGAGCTCCATTAACTCCGCTGAAGCTCAGGCTGTCTTGAGCAAACTGTATTCCTCTTCTGTTCTCCCCAGCAAAGGGAGACTAGCTAGATGGTCAGCCTCTAAGCTGCTGGGAGGAAGACAGCAATCCCCACAGGAGACAGATATTCTCAGCAGCTGAAAGCCACAAATCCCTTCTCCACCTAAAACTATCTCCCTTATGCCCCTCTCAACCCACTCCTCTGAACTCCATCATCTCAACACCCTTCCACTGGGCTCTGTTTGGTCTTCCTCTTTAGATAGCCTTTGGTGGCTCCTTCTTGGGCATTTCTGACCAGATGTTCCTTGGGCTTTCCAAATCCTTCCCTATGCACTGTTCCCATGAACAAGCAAGCAGGAGGAGGGTCACTGCATGCCCCACAGCCCTCCAAACCCACCCACTTCTATAACCTAAGGAGCTTACCTGCCAGGCTCTGGCTGGCTAGTCCAAGTACATCTACCTCACCTGGGCCATATCACAGAGTGAACCTGGTGGGAGAGACCCAGCACATCACAAAGGACAAGCTTCAAGGCCTAATAGGAGAAGGAATACTTACCTGCCCATTTATCTAGGGCTTTCTTAGTTTTAAAACAGCCCTACCAAGCTGGGGAGTTAGCTCAGCAGTCTAAGTGCCTGGCTGGCAAGCTAAGGGACCTGGTTTTGATACGTGGTACCACATCCTGTGCCAGATCCAAAACCAGGCATGGTGGTGCATGCCTATAATCCCAGCCCGTTGGAGGCTGAGATAGGAGGATCACCACAAGTCTGAGCTATGTAGTGAGACTCTGAATTTCATAAATAAATTATTTTAAGGCCCATAAAGAAAAACCTAACATCATTACATCCAGAAACCTCTTCATCCATGAGTAAATTAGAGGTTGATCACCCTCGAAGAGCACTGGATTTAGGACTAGAAACCAGCTTCCAGCCCAGCTCTGGTCTGTAACCATGGGCAACACGTATTTCCTTCTCTGTTAACTTATGAGTTAATCCCTTCCCTGTCTACTTCTCTGGACTGTTCTAAGGGTCACATCAGATAATGGATGTGAAAGTGCCTGCGGAACACTAAGGCACTGGACAGATGTAAAAGGGGTTTTATTACCCAGTGTTTATGACCCCGAGGCCGGAGTATTAGCAATTTCAATTAATCAAATAAATGGAAAAATAAATTGGTTTTATGGAAACAGATTCTCACACCTTGCCAAAGGTTCAGGGCTGGGGCAGTGGAAAGGAAAGAATCCAGAGGGCACATGGCTCTGAGGGGGCCAAACCCAAGCTGCAGCCTGCTCAAACCTGCCTGCTGCTTTAGGAGCCTGAAACAGGCCTGCCTGAGACTCCAGACTGAAGTCTCAGCCCTATCCTTTCTCAGCTGGAAAGCAAACACACTATGTTCTGAATTATGCAGGCTATGGCTGGCGGTTCTAGGTGTGTGGGCTGGACAGAACTAGGGAGGGCTTCAGTAGCTGCAGTAATGCTCAGCCGAGAACCATGGTAGGCATGGCGCTCCGTGCTCCCAAGTCCCTAGACACGATCTGACTTGCGTTCCAGGAGCCCTCTTTCTTTCCACAGTTTCCACTACAGAGATTGTCTCCAGTCACTGCTACAAAATATTTTCCCTATACAAGACAGGCAATTTCAATGCTTACAACTGAATTTGGACTTGGCCGTGACCAATGGGATTCTTTCTTCTATCCTAAACGTAGGGCATGGTTGGGACCAGACAGATAGCGCAGTGTCCGCTGCGAAGGCAAAGCAATATACACACACACAAGCAGCTGTGATATAAGTAAGAAATGGGCCCATCCCTGCCAGCATAGACTTGGGCAGGGTAAGTGACAATCTCATTAATAATTTGTGAGCGAGATTTGCAGAGGGCAATTTGCAATGCAGATCATCTGTCCCTGTATAATTAAGACTGGATTCTACCCAGTTCTGGTTTATGAGTTTATGGAATGAGGCACTGAGAGTCCAATAAAGGAAAACAACACCAGCAACAATAAAACTAATAGGCTCCTCTCCCCTCCAGCTCAGCTAATCAATGAGACCATCAGAAAAGAAGCTTTGTCTTAGATCAAGCCACTGGCAGATTGGACCTTTTCTATCAGCCTTTGTGGAAGTCATTGATGTTCCCATATTCTTTTCCTTGGAGAGCAGAATGATAGCCAGCCAGCCCCCCTACTCCACCTCTCTCATTCCTGGCATTTGTAATGCTATTCACTGATGAATTCCACTTTGAAAAGCCAACAGTAGTAAAAGGGACAGTGATTTGCCTCAATTAAAATAACAGTGCCTGGTTTTTTTGTTTGTTTGTTTGTTTTTTTGTTTTTTTTTGTTTTTTTGTTTTTTAGCATGATACACGTTTGAAAATTGGAGAATATGCTTGAGGTTCGCTTCTTTATTTTGCAGAAGAGAAAACCAGTCAAGCAGTTGCAAAAACAAAGTTTTAAATCAGAGCATTTTGATTGGTTCTGTAAAATACTCCCAGGTACATTGTGTGGTAGCTCTTTTCTGTGGGCAAGCCATTGTCCTAAGAGCTTGGTGATGTTCTCTTGCTTAATTCTTGTCACAGCGTTATGAGATAGTTGTTATGGTTGTCCTCATTTTAAAAATGAGGGAACCAAGACACAGAGAAATCAGGTATCTCATGTGAGGTCACACATCTAGCAAACTGAGCTGCAATTAGACCTCAGATTTCAGATGCCATGCTGTCAACCATTCGCTTCACATCCTGCAAACTGCAGATACTTGTAAAGTCACCAGTTTATAGACTCTCTTCTTTGGCTCACTCCTGTAAAAGCTTACCCATTGACTTACCCACCTATAAAAATTAATTGAGCAACTATCCCACACCAGATTCTGCAGACTCAAAAGAAGCAGCACCTAGTTTCTATACTCATTAGCCATTAAAATGATCCCCCCATGGCAATCTTATTTTACAGGCTGTACTAGTTTTCTGTGGCTGTTGTAACAAATAACCACAAGTTCACTGGCTTAAAACTACCCTTATTTAATAACTTCCAGTTGAGCAGATCAGAGGCTAGGTAGCCTTGCCTGAATTCCAGAGTCTCACAGGAGTAAGGCTGAGGTGTCAGTCAGCTCAAGTGCTTATCTGGAGGCCTTTGCGGGAAATCCATTTCCAGAATCACCCAGATTGTTGGCAGGATTCAGTTCCATTGTAGGATGGAGGTGCCAAGGGGCTGCCTCATCTGTTGGCTTGTGGTCCCCTTTATCTTCAAGGCTAAAGGGAGCATGTTGAATCCTTGTGCTTTGAATCTCTGCTTTTACCTTCAATACTTTTGTCTTTCAAGATACATGGCATTATATGAAGTCCATCTAGAGAATCTGGAATTACCTATTTTAAAAAATCAACTAATTGCCGGGTGTGATGGCGCACGCCTGTAATCCTACCACTCAGGAGGCTGAGGCAGGAGGATCAGTGTGAGTTCGAGACCAGCCTGGGCTACAAAAGGGAGCTCAAGGCCAGCCTGAACTGCATAGTGAGACCCTGTCTCAAAAAGACAAAAAAAAAAAAAAATCAACTAATTAGTTACCTTAATTACATCTGCAAAGTTTCTTTGGCAGCTAGTATAACATATACCTGTTTCTTTGGCAGCTAGTATAACATATACCTGTGTAAGATACTTGGTCAAGTATTCAAAGATTCTGGAGACTGGAGATATAATTGTAGAAAAGGAGACATTTTTAGAATCCTGCCTACCACATAGGCTAAATGAGCCTTATCTGCATGGGTGTCCTTTTGAAGAAGACTCTATTTGAGCACAGTGGTGTATTTCACAGGCCCTTATGCCACTAGAGTTCTACTTTCAATCCTAGGGAAGTGCTAGCAGAAGACATCACTACGGCATTACCTTGTATTAGCTGAGAAATAGCAAAGGTAAATACCTGGGAAGAGATGCACAGGGATCCCAGGATCACAAGAGCAAGAGGAAAGAGGAAATGCTGAGCTGGGGCTCAATTCTGGGTCTTTGCTCTTGCCCTGGATTCCTACTCCTGACCCTGATTTAACCGGACAAAGGAAGGAGACCGTTAGGACACTCAGTTTCATCAGCTAAGGTAACTTATCATTGATCTACGTGCAATAGGCCTGCCGTCCAGTGAGCCTTCAGCTGGCCCTAGACACCACCATACCTATCAAGTAGTGTCATTTCCATTCTTCCACGATACCGATGCAATCTGTAAGCACTTCCTGTTCAGACCTCTGGACTCCAGCTTACACCCGCCTCTCCTAAGTACACATCTCTCCCACTACAATGGGCAGAGCTCTGCTCAGGATGGAACTACATGCCCAAAACCATTGTATTTATGACTCAGTGTCTATCTTGCCTTCTGTACTTTCGGTGTTGGATGCAAAGGGCTAGATCCTGATGGGACTGTCAGCAATCTGCGTGGAGCATGAGTTCACTAATGTGAATACCTTACAGTGGGTTGAAGGTCAAGTGAGCACCAGCCCTAGAGTTCAGATGGTATTGTACCAGCCCCTCAGGAGTATGGAATACATGAATAAATGGAATAGGTCTCTGACAGCCCTATATATATATATATCTCTATTCTCCCTCTACCTCTAGAACTGTGCTTCTATTGTGATTGGAAACACAGATGCTCCTGTGTTCAAATGCAGGGCTTGGTGAAAGTGATTGAATCAGGAGTGCCCTCACTCCATCATTGGGTTAATTCACTGATACATTTTACTGTGGTGGCATTATCAGGACACAGAGGAAATTGGGGAGGTAGAAATCCAGCTGGATGAGGTAGGTCATAGGGAGGATGGCTTCGAAGCCTGTATCCCCACCTCCTTCTCTGGCTGCTTTGCTCTTTGCCACCCTCGGTTCTTTGTACTATCTCATCACAGGCCCAGAAGCAGTGGAGCCAGGCAGCCACGGACTGCAATCTCAGAAGCCATGAGCCCAAATCAAATTCCTTCAAGTAGATTTTTGCTGTTGTATCCTGTCAGTGTTGAAAAGCTGATTGGCAAATCAGCTGAGGTCTCAGTCCAGGGAGCCTCTCACTAGCAAATACTCCCCTTTCTTCTGAGAGTCACCTACTTTGTCGGTTGCACTTGGACCTTGGGCTGCAGACAGATTGCAATGTGCTCTTAGAGCAGTGGGATCCCCTTCAGTAAAGGGCAGTCACATCTGACTCTTTGGTATCATCGATAAGAAGCTTCTCCAGGGCAGTGTGTATAAAACACAGACCTCATCGGCAAAGGGCAGATGGGGCCATGCTCACTGTCTACCCCAGCCTGAGGACGTGGAAACTCCTGCCCAGGGTGGGGAATGGGGGATGCGGAAGAACAGAAGAAGGAAAACGAAGGGGCTGTGAATCACCACAAAGTAATGTTTCATGAGCACATACTACATGCTAAGCACACATCAGCTGAAAGTATTACACACTTCAATATGTCTAACTTTCACAACACCCTATGGGACAGATGCTGCCATCTTCCTTGATCTATAGAGAAAGAGATAGAAATCTAGGAGGCTCTATAGCTTCGGTAGTACTACACTGATAAAACTGATGTGATCATGTCTGTCATACCCAAGAAGCAGATCTTCCTTCCTCTTTTCCAAGCCCCAGGGCTGGTGTTTATGAGCAAAGAGTGTAGCAAACACCCAGCTCTTGCTACCCAGTATCCTCACTGCCAGGGCAGGAACATCTCAAAGCATTACATTCCCACTAAGTACTTTCTGAACCCTGACAAGTACCCAGTGAGGTAAGTACCACTCTTACCATTTTCTAGTTAAGGAAACCAACACACCATGCACCCAAGAAAGTGACCCAAAATCACACAGCTGGTGAGGTATAGAGAAAGGTTGGAAGTTAGGCAGGCAAGGGACACACCTTGTACTCTAAAGACTAGTTTGCTATTTTAGCCATATTAAAAAGTCATGGAAGAGAAAGATCCAGAACTCCTTCCGGAGGGATGAGGGTACCTGCCATGTGTGGGCACAGCACTCTGTGACCCACGCACGCTGCTCTTCACAGCTAGTAACTGCCCTTGCAACATGCACATCCTCGGAGTGGCTTTCCTGACCTAGGATCTGAACTGAGCTCTCTGACTCTACTGAAGAGACTCACCCGGCACACGTGTACAGGGTAGGAGAACACATTCCAGTTATGCAGAGCACTCGGGGGCTGAGCAAGAGCCTGAAAGCTGAGGGGCCCAGGGCCCAGGGAGAACAGTGTAGTCTAAGGGACCCCATTTCTCAGAGGAAATGAGAGAGAAAGTAAATGAGAAAGTAAGGAGAGTGGAGCTGCTTGGTTGCTTCGGTTCTGACTGGGGACTCTGCTCAGGTGTTCTTTTTTTTTTTAATTTTAAAAAACGTGTTCATTGGATTGCTATAAATAAACGATAAGCTCTGTTTCCAAATCAGCTCTTATTTCCATGTGTTAGCAGCTAATTACGGGCGCACTCCGCCGCAGCCCCTCTCCAGTCTCCAAGCTATCAGCTGTGGTGGCTCTGCTCGCAGCATGCATGTGTAAAGAGCCCCTTGCTGCTCTGCTCTCCTCACTGAAGGGGGCTGCTGGAGAGCAGCCTGCCGCTCTCCCCAGGAGTCTGCTGAGTCCAGAGCTGTTTGACTCCCCCCTGCTCCAAGCCCAGCTTTCTTGGAGAGCAAACATAGCTGGGCATTTAGGGTCCCGCTCTGCTTGCCATCTCTGGGAGCCCGAGCTAGAATTTATCTTGGTGTGCTTTTCAGATAGCACTGCCCAGGCATCAGGTGCTGTCCACAAAGGAGGGCAGGCATGTGCCGTTCCCTGGGTGAGGGTTGCGAGGGAACAGACCATGGATAGGAGTGGCAACTTCATGGCACCAGCACTAGCGTTATTACCTACAAGCTATGACCATCTACAAAGCCCTTTTCTCTGCCGTTTTCCTAAGAAAGGTGTTAAGTTCAGTACTCTTCCTGGATGCTATTATTAACACCTAAAAGTGGAGAAATGTTGTTTCTTTACATAACAATCTGCTCTTCAGAGTACCCCCCAGGTCCCAACTAGCTGGTTTCCTGTTTGTGGAATTATAAGAACATTCCATGCAACATTCCCTTTGTGTTAAGACTCTCCATGGATCATCCTACCTAACCCTTAAAAAAAAAAACTCTGAGAGATTGTCACTGCTTCCACTTCCAACCTCACAGTAGGAAAACAAGGCTGGAGAAGGTCAGATACACGTCACTTTTTCAGTAGCTGCAGAGTGGACCATTCCAAGAAGTGTGATGAGGTAGGAATATTGTGACCTGGTGTGCAGCCTCTTTGCCGTCATACAGGAAATGGACATGCATGAAGAACAGGTTAAAGTATTACACAAGCCAATGACAGCCAGGACTGAGATCAGACTGCGTGGTACCATATTTTTCTACTTTTGCTGATACAGCCAGACAGACCTGAATCTGTCCTACATCCACTGTTTATTGACTCAAATTGGTAGACTGTTTTCTCATCCATCTAGGAATATTAACACAAACTTTTCAGATTTGCAGCAAATATGGATGAAAGTGTGCTCAAGCAAGCACCGTGGACAGGATGAGCTCACCCCTCTTTCCTGCTGTCTCCAAAGCAAAGCTTCTGGGATTTAGAAGAACCTTGTTTATTGACTATCCTGGAACATTTTGGTAATGATATGTGTGATGCATTTGATTAAAGTAGATTATTGTGCTTGCAAGAAGAAAGCGTTACTATAAACTAATGCTTCTCCACCAAGAGTGATTTTACTCCCCAGGAGACACTTGGCAATGCTGAGGGACACTTTTGTTTAACATAATTGATGTGAAAGAAGAAGACATTCCGTGGGAATTTTAGCAAGTAGAGGCCAAAGAATACTGCTAAAAAATCTAAAGTCAACCACAGACAGCTCCCCATCCAGCAAGGAATTAACCATCCAAAATGTCAATAGTGTTGCTCTTAAGAAGCCTCACCATAAATCAACAAGAAAAATATCAATAGTTCAATAGGAAAACAGAGAGAGGATATGGAAAGGAGAGATAAAGAACTAAAAGAGAAATGGCCCACAAGCGTGAAACGTGTCCTGTCTCACTATTGCCAGAACATTACAAATTAAACAAGCAAATGCAGTGCTTTTCAGCATGAGATGGACAGGAACGGAGAAGTCTTGGGGGTGTCGTGTGCTGGCTATGTGGCAGAGTAATGGGAAACTTTATGCTAGCGGAACCTCCTCACACTTGGAGGAACAACTTGGTAATGTTTAGTTAAATCAAAGAAACACCCAGCCAAATTGTACCTTGGAGAAATCTTCCTCCAGGTGCACAAAGAGACATGCATAAGAAAATTAAAGCTAGCACTGTAACAGGCAGAGATTAGGAAAACGCTAACTAGCAAAAGGGAGTGGGTGATTAAATGAATACGCAGTATGTGTTGATATGCCAACATATCAAAAAGTGGGTTTTGAGAAAAGCAAATCTACATAGAGTCTGAAAATGGTATATAAAGTTTTATAAAGATTTAAAACAGGCAAAGACCCTGTGTGGAGCTGCATGCCTATAACGCGAGCATTTGGGATGCCTAGGTAGGAGGATTGCAAGTCCAAGGCTAATGTGGACTACCTAGAGAGCTCAAGGTCTGCTTGGGCTGTGCGGTGAGCCGAAGATCAGCTTAGACTACTACATAAGGAAATTTTGTTTCACAGACAAAAAAAGAAAAAAAAGGCAAAATTGAAGTTTGCTATTGCACATATGCTAGATGAATGAAGTCTAACTCAGAACACTCCTTTCAGGATGGTGTCTGTCTCTGAGGAAGGAAGGTGGGTGAGGAAGTATATCTGGGAAGCTTTTAATGTATGGGTAGTTGTTATGGTCTGCGTCAAGTCGTCCCCCCTAAAGCCTCATGCAGTCATGGAATGGGGACTTCTAGAGTCTGAGGTTAACTCATGATCCACTGTTGGGATTATGGGTGTGAGTGCTACATCCGGCCTGGGGCATGTAGCCTGATGCAACTGAAGGGAGACAGACTTGCTCTCTGTAGCCATTGTTCTTGCTGCTCCTCTAGTTTGCTCTCTGCTCTTTGCTGCCACCACGAAAGGTTGCTCTCTGACCTGTGCCACTCTGCCTTGGCGCCAGCTGAATAGGGACTGAAACTTCCAGTAACTGTGAGCTAATTAAGCTTTTCCTTCCTTCATTTTGGGTCTCAGGTTGTTGTCCCAGCAACAAGAGAAGAGTAACTGAAACAGTAGCGGCCTGTTTTCATATTTTTTGCATATCTAATGTCTTAGTTACTTTTTTGTTGTTGTTGTTGTTGAGAAAAAATACGCAACACCGACAAGTGAGAGGAAGTGTTGAGTTAGTTTACAGTGTATAGATGTTTCAGTCCATAATCAGCTTGCTCAAGGCACGGTAGCACCCCAGACAGGCACCACAAAAGAGAAAGTTC
This sequence comes from Myocastor coypus, assembly GCA_004027025.1. NCBI lineage: Eukaryota > Metazoa > Chordata > Mammalia > Rodentia > Myocastoridae > Myocastor > Myocastor coypus. Next base: position 12,380 of record PVJA010006210.1, read on the forward strand.
ATGGCAGGCGGAAGGTAGAAAAGCAAGCAAGCAAGCAAGCAAGGGATCTTAGTTTCTTTCTGCCCCTTTCGTTCTCTATCTAGGTTACCCAGATGAGCGTGGTACCAAAGCAATCAGTGTA